>MU260440.1:20000-25000 GCA_020310875.1 Ceratopteris richardii
AAACCTTACTTATGAGTAAGGATCTCATGATTTATGTAACAGGTGAAGAAGAGAAGCCAGTATTTGAAGATGAAAACCGACCAAAGAAAGATGAACTTGATGCTTTAAAGCATTGGTAGAAGAAGGATGCAAGTGCAAAAGCCTACATCTATAATACAATCTCTGATGATTTGCTACCACACATCAGAGGATTGGAATCATCTAAAGATATACGGAATGCATTGGAGTATCATTTCCAAAGCACTACCAAAGCAAGGAAAGCAAGTCTATGGTCAAAGTTTACAACATTCAAGAAGAAGCCAAGTCAAAGTATTAGTGATTATGTCACTAAGATGAAGGATCTAGAGGATAGTCTTGGATCCATAGATGAAGATGATGAAGATCACATATTGATTGCTCAACTACTTGCAGGTTGAGAGGATATGAAAGGTGGAAACCTTTTGTGTTGTCTATAGAACTTTCTTTGAATCATTCTGTTCCAGACTTGAATCAATTACTTGGTTTGATGCTCACATATGAGCAGGACTTGAAGGGAGATGGAGATAAAGGACAAAGTTCTGCAATGTAGATGAAGAACAAGAAGAAAGAGATAAAGGTAAAGCAAAGGATGAAGAGGAATCGAGTTCTCAAGTTTATTATGCAAGAGGTAAAGGCATAGGCAGAGGAAGAGCAAGAGGTTTTCGAAGAGGAAGAAGTAATCAGAATAACAACAAGAAGTCTTGTTGGATCTGTGGATTGAGCAATCATTTGGCTCATGAATACTGGCATAATCAACAAGGATCAAATCAAAATTAAAATAACAATAGCAGAGGCAGAGGTGGAAGATATCAAAGTAATTTTTAGAGAGGTAGACAAAGTCAAAGAGGAGGCTATGGTAGAGGTGGAGGAAGAAGTTGGGGACAGAATCAATCCTACAACACCACCTACTACAACTATGAAAATGACACACAAAATGAAGGTCATACATCATTGATGATGAACTCAATCAGCACATCAGATAAAGAAGATCTAAAGGTTTTTTACATTGACTCTCAATGTTCTAATCATTTGTCAGGAAACATAGAATTGATGTCAAAATTGGAAAAAGGCATTTCTAGTCATAGTGTTCAAACAGGTGATAATACAAGACATAGTGTACACTCAATTGGAAAAGTGAAATGCAAGAGTGGAGCAGATTTGCTAACCAACATTTTGTATGTTCCTACAATACCTAAAAACTTTTACTGTGGGACAGATAGTTGAAAAAGGTTTTCAAGTCAGGTTTACAAATGAAGGAGTATTTGTTGAAGATCCAAAGAATGGATATAATCAGATTGTTTGTGGTAAGAAAGAAGGTAGACTCTTTACTTTAAGAGTGCAAGGGAACATTGGTCAAGCTTCGCTCACACATGGTGAAGGAGTGATTATAGAACTTGATCTCTGGCATAAAAGATTAGGTCATTTCAATGAAAGAGGAATTAAAGCTATGGTTGAAAATCAGTCTGTACTAGGATTACCAAATGTGCAGAGTCAACATATGGTTTATAAATGTGAAGCATGTCAAATGGGTAAAGCACACAGGTTACCATTTTAGAAGAAAGGATTCAAACATGATGGAGTACTTGAGCTCATTCATACAGATGTATGGGGACCAACAAAAGAAGGATCTATTAGTGGCTCAAGGTATTATGTTCTTTTCATTGATGATGCTACAAGATGGATAACTTTGTATGTTTTGAAGGAAAGATCAGAAGTGTTTGGAGCCTTCAAGCATTTTCATGCATATGCAGAGAGAGTCACAGGTCAAAAGCTTAAAAGACTGAGCTCTGATGGAGGGGGAGAATACTTCTCCCAAGAGTTCAATGATTATCTTTGGAATGCAGGTATGAAGAGAGAAATAACTTGCAGGTATACACCACAACAAAATGGTGTAGTAGAAAGAAGGAATAGGACTTTGATTGAGTTTGTTAGAGCTATGCTGAAGAAGAAGAATTGTCCAAATTATCTTTGGGTTGAGGCTGTAAATACAGCTACATATCTTGTGAATAGATTACCATGTGCAGCTCTCAATGGAATGACTCCATATGAAGCTTGGTGTGGTAAGAAACCAACACTAGATCATTGTAAAGTGTTTGGTCAATTGCATATGCTTATGTTCCATTACAACTTAGACATAAACTTGAACCACAGGCAAAAAAATATGTGTTCATTCGTTATGATAAAAAGCAGATGGGTTACAGGTTGTGGAGTCCTCTAACCAAACAATTTCTTGTTTCTAGAGATGTTATATTTGATGAACAGAAAAGTTGGTATGCAGATCAAAGTCATACAGCTGGAGAATTTGAAGAAGAGGTAAGAAGATGTGAGAAAGGAAAATCAATTGTGCAGGTAAATGAAGATGAAGGCTATATGCAAGTAAGTACATCCAGAAGTGGATTAACAAGAAGAAATGAAGAAGCTCCTATATTCGATGAAGAGGTGTATCCAGACACATATGAAGAATGTGAACCAAGGAGGTCAAGTAGGACAAGAAGACAACCAGAAAGGTATTCTTATGATACTTCTTACATAACTCAGAAAAACTATGCATATATGGTCAAAGATGATGAAGAACCTCAGAACTATGATGAAGCTAAATGTAAGAAACAATGGGAAGAAGCAATGAAGGAAGAATTCAATGCACTAGAGGAGAACAAGACATGGGAATTTGTTCCTAAACCAAATGGTAAGAAGGTAATTGGAAATAAATGGGCTTATAAAGTAAAGAAGCTTGTAGATGGAAGTATAACCAGATACAAAGCTAGACTAGTGGTGAAAGGCTATGCCCAAACTTATGGCATAGATTATGATGAGACATTCAATCCTGTAGCTAAGATGTCAACTATAAGGACAATCATTGCTATTGCAGCTTCAAAAGGATGGACCCTAAGTCAGCTGGATATAAAGAATGCATTCTTGAATGGATACATATCAGATGAGGTATACATCGAACAACCTCAAGGGTTTATAGATTCCAGGCATCCAAATTTTGTTTGTAGGTTGAGAAGAGCACTCTATGGATTGAAGCAAGATCCAAGAGCATGGAACTATAAACTGGTGAAGTATCTCAATGATCTTGGATATCAAAGTTCAAAAGAAGAACTAAGTCTACTCATCAAAAGAGTAGAGGAAGGTACAATCTACATTTGTATTTATGTAGATGACATTATAATCACAAGTACTTCAGACAAAGGAGTCAAGGAGGTAAAGAGATTACTTGAAAAAGAGTTCAAGATTAGTGACCTAGGAAAGTTGTCATACTTTCTTGAAATGGAAGTCACTTATACAGATCATGGCATATATGTATCACAAGAAAGGTATCTTCTGAATCTATTGAAGAAGTTTCATATGGAAAATTGCAAAGAAGCTTCAACTCCACTTGAAGTTAATCACAAGCTCAATAAATATGATGGTGCAGAATATAAAGATATGAGGAAGTATCAATCTCTTGTGGGTAGTTTGATTTATGCTACACTAACAAGATCTGATCTTAGTTATGCAGTTAGAGTTTTATCACAATTCATGCATTGTCCAAAGGACCCACATTGGATTGCAGGTCAAAGAGTTCTCAGATATATAAAAGGAAATATAAAGGAAGGATTGTATTATCCTTTTACATCCAATTTGAATTTGAGAGCATATAGTGATTCAGACTGGGCAAGTAATCAAGATGACAGAAGATCAACTCATGGTTACATGATATATATTGGTGATAAGCTTGTAAGTTGGTGTTCAAAGAAACAGCATACAATAGCATTATCATCAACTGAAGCTGAGTACAAAGGACTTGTGGAAGCAGCTAAGGAGGTCATATGGATGCAGACATTGTTCAAAAGCTTGGGCATTGATCAAGGTATACCTAAAATACATGGAGATAATAAGAGTTCACTTTATCTTGCAGCAAATCCAGTATTTCATGCAAGAACAAAACATATAGAGACACATTATCATTTCCTGAGAGAAAAGGTAATGGATGAAGAAATTGAAGTGGAGTACATTTCTACAAAGGATCAATTAGCAGATATAATGACAAAGAGTTTGGATGGTGTGAAGACTAGCAGATTCAAAAGCATGGCAGAAGTAAAAGAAAAGAAGATTATATGAAGAAACAGAGAATGTCAATTAGGGATTGAGGGGGAGCTGTTGGAGAAACAATCACTAATTGGACATATATTTCAAGGTCAAAGCTTTAGAAGAAAACCACATGCCTATGTGAAGGGACAAATTCACAAGTGTATTATATTTGTAAAGTTAGTTCACATTAGTTCTAGAAGTTTTATAAAAAGTCACGAGATTGAGAAAAACTATATAAGTTAGTTTGTAACAACTTACGTGAAGAGGAAGACAATAAGAGAGTGAGTTAGAACTCATTTTGTATGACTAAGAATAGTCGAGCTTCTCTGTGTGAGAAAGCACCTGTGTATTTTTGAGTTTTCATGGCTATGACAAGACCTAGTTAAAGTTTTGTGTATAAGTCTTCTTCTTCCATCTCTAGAGTTTTTCTTGTGTGAAATTATTTCAAAAGTTGAAGTTTCGAAGCAAGTCGATGTCTGGAATTGAGTTTGTGTTGATAAAACTATGTTTTATTCTCTGAGTTTTAACTACTACTCAATCTTCTTGAAAACATGAGGTTTGTGGAGAAAGTCAATACCTGACATTGAGTTTCAGCATAAAGTCGATGCCTGGCATCAACTTCCCACATAAAAGTGGTCTTGTTCATATCTATGTTCAAGGGGGTAATTCTGGCACTCAAAAAGTGGCTAAAAAAGCTCAAAGTTGATGCTTGGCATCGACTTTTGGCTGCAAGTCGATGCTAGGCATTGAATTCCATTTTTAGACAGGCGTTTTTTACTAAAAGAGGCAAAATTTCCACTTTTGGAAGTCATACAGGGTCATCTTATGAAGGCTATATCTTGAGTTCTAGAGATCCCTTTCTTGCAACCAATAGTTTGTTGGAAAGATCTTCTCTTCTATTTTCATCC
>MU260440.1:32500-35000 GCA_020310875.1 Ceratopteris richardii
TTGGAGCTTGCTTCGATCCATACAAAGCTTTCTTTAGTTTGCATACATAGTTAGGATGATGTGCATCCTCATATCCAGAAGGTTGTGCCATATACACTTCCTCAGAAATCCATCCATTCAAGAAGGCATTCTTTACATCAAGTTGATAGAGCTTCCAATTTCTAGATGCAGCAAAACTAATGAGAACCCTAATTGTAGGCATTTTTGCAACAGGAGAGAAAGTCTCCTCATAATCAATACCATGGGTTTGAGCAAACCCTTTAGCAACTAACCTTGCTTTGTGTCTATTTATACTTCCATCTAGATTCCTCTTGATTTTGTATATCCATCTAGATCCAATTACCTTCATAGATGGCTTGTTAGGTACAAGCTCCCAAGTGTCATTCTCCTTCAAGGCTTCCATTTCTTCATCCATTCCATCTCTCCAAGCTTTCTTGCTTTGTGCTTCTTTGAATGTGGTAGGCTCTTCATTGGTTGAATCTTTTGCAATGTAGATTGAGTGCTTGGTGACCAAAGAAGTATCATAACCAAACCTCTCAGGTTTCTTCTTCTCCCTTGAAGACCTTCTAAGTGGTTGATGTGAGCTCTCAGGTCCTTATGTAGCATCCTGCATCTTTGCTTTACCTTTGTTCTTCCATAGCTTTAGTCTTTCCAAGTCTTCTAGGTCAATCTCGGAATCACTTTCTTCAATCTGTTTTGGCTCGTTTGGTTGAAGTGATGGAAAATCTTCATCCAAGTCATAAGGCAGCTTCACTTTCCTGTCATCATCAAACCATGATTTTTTCTCATCAAAAATTACATCTGTACTCACAGAAAATCCTTTATTGGTTGGATTGTACAATCTATATCCTTTTTGGTTTTGGTCATAACCAATGAATACACACTTCTCTGCCTTGGAATCCAATTTCCCCCTTACTTGAGAAGGGATGTGAGCATAGGCTAAGCATCCAAAGATTTTACAATGCTCTAGACTAGGTCTTCTTCCATTCCACACTTCATATGGAGTTGTTCCATCTAGTGACTTAGATGGAAGTCTATTTATGAGATATGTGGTTGTAGACACAGCCTCTGCCCATAGGTAGTTTGGCAATCCCTTTTCATTGAGCATGGACCTTGCAGCTTCGACAATAGCTCTGTTCCTCCTCTCTGCTACACCATTGAGTTCGGGTGTATACCTTGTAGTGACTTCCCTTTTAATGCCTCTTTCATGCAAGAAGGCATCAAATTTAGAAGAGAAGTATTCTCCTCCACCATCTGATCCGAGTCTTTTAAAAGTCCTACATGTTTGGTTTTCAACAGGAGCAATATACTTCTTAAAGCAATTAAACACTTCATCCTTGTGCTTCATGAAAAACAGAATGGTCCACCTGCTACAATCATCTATGGAAGACACATAATATCTTGAGCATGATATAAATGGCTCCTTACTTGGACCCCACACATCCGTGTGCACTAGATCCAAAGGATTTTGATACATATATCCTTTCTTATTGAAAGGTTGTCTATGAGCCTTGCCGAGTTGACAAGCTTCACACTTATAAATCATGTGTTGCCTTGTGATATTAGGCAAACCAAGTACACTTTGGTCCCTGCAAATCTATTTGAGTGTCCTCTCACCAATGTGAGTAAGCCTTTTGTGTCATATCTCCAACTCTGTTAGAGTTTGAGATCCATAGCTAAACAAAGCTATGTTCTTTGTATCTTCCACTTCAAAAGTGAAAAGCCTTCCTGTCTTTTCTCCTTTGGCAATCCTTCTAAAGCCTTGCCTTGGGTCTTCAACATATGCTCCAAATCGGTTGAATCTAACCTGCAATCCTTTTTCAACAATATGTCCGACACTTATTAAATTTTTGGTAATTGTAGGGACATACAAGACTTTGCTTAAGAGGTTCATATTCCCATCTGATGTCTTCACATTACCTATCTTCTCCACTGACTGCTTTGTGTCATCTCCTGTCTGCACTTTATGCTTGTTATGAGAATCTTCCAAATCAGAAAGTAAAGCCACATTTCCTGCTACATGGTTTGAGCATCCCGAATCAATGTGAAATATGTGATCATCATCCTTACCCTTCTTCACTGATAGATTCATAATCAATAATGAATCTTCTTGACTTTGGTCCTTTGCATAGTTATTGTAGTCTCTACTTCCTCTATGGCCACTTTGATAGTTGTTGTTGTTGTTGTAATTATTGTTGTAATAGTTGTTGTTGTTGTAGCCTCCATTGTATCTGCCTCTATTTGATCCATAGCCACCTCTATTGAATCCTCTTCCTCTTGAGTTCCTCGAGTTCTTGAAACATTCTTCAATAGTATGATTAGATAAGCCACATATATTGCAAGGTTGAGATGATTGGAATCTCCCCCTGCCTTGCTTTCCACCTCTGCCTCTTCCTCTAGCTCTTCCTCTACCTGCAAAGTTTGCTTGGAAAGAGCTACCTTCATCTTCATTCTTCCTATTCTTTGCCTTTTCCTTGACCTTATCTTTATCAGAATATAA
>MU260440.1:40000-42500 GCA_020310875.1 Ceratopteris richardii
GAAGACTTGCTGGATTTGTGGACTAAGCAATCATCTGGCACATGAATGTTGGCACAACCAACAGGGATCAAATCAAAATCAGAACAGTAACAGCAGATGCAGAAGCGGAAGATATCAGAGTAACTTCCAAAGGGGTAGACAAAATCAAGGAGGAGGCTACGGTAGAGGTGGAGCGAGAAGTTGGAGACAGGGCCAATCCTACAACACCACCTATAACAACTACGCAAATGACACACAGAATGAAAATCATACATCATTGATGATGAACTCAATCAGCACATCTGATAATGAAGATCTAAAGGTATTTTACATTGATTCTGGATGTTCTAATCACTTGTCAGGAAACATAGAACTGATGTCAGAATTGGAAAAAGGAAGTTCGAGTCATACTGTTCAAACAGGTGACAACACAAGACATAGCCTGCATTCAATCGGAAAGGTGAAATGTAAGAGTGGAGCAGATTTGCTAACCAATGTTTTGTATGTTCCGACAATACCAAAAAATTTGATTAGTGTGGGACAGATAGTTGAGAAAGGATTTCAGGTCAGGTTTACAAACAAAGGGGTATTTGTAGAAGATCCCGAGAACGGATATAATCAGATCGTCTCTGGTAAGAAAGAAGGAAGACTCTTTACTTTAAGAGTACAAGGGAACATTGGCCAAGCGTTGCACACATATGATGAAAAGGTGATTACAGAACTTGATCTCTCGCACAAGAGATTAGGTCATTTCAATGAAAAAGGAATCAAAGCTATGATAGCGAATGGGTCTGTACTGGGATTACCGAACGTACAAAACCAACATATGATTCACAAATGCGAAGCTTGTCAGATGGGAAAAGCCCACAGGTTACCTTTCCAGAAGAAAGGATTCAAACATGATGGTGTGCTAGAACTCATACATACAGATGTATGGGGGCCAACGAAAGAAGGATCAATCAGCGGATCGAGGTACTATGTCTTATTCATTGATGATGCAACAAGATGGATAACTCTTTATGTTTTGAAAGAGAAATCAGAAGTGTTTGGAGCCTTCAGACATTTTCATGCATATGCTGAAAGACTCACAGGTCAAAAACTTAAAAGACTGAGGTCTGATGGAGGGGGAGAATACTTCTCCCGAGAATTCAATGATTACCTCTGGAACGCAGGTATTAAGAGAGAAATAACCTGCAGATATACACCACAACAAAACGGTGTAGCAGAAAGAAGGAACCGAACTCGAGTCGAGTTTACACGAGCTATGCTGAAGGAAAAGAATTGTCCAGATTATCTTTGGGCTAAAGCCGTAAATACAGCTACATACTTGGTAAACAGGTTATCATGTACAGCCTTAGACGGAATGACCCCGTATGAAGCCTAGTGGGGGAAGAAGCCAACACTTGATCATTGTAAAGTGTTTGGATCAGTAGCGTATGCTTATGTACCATCACAACTAAGACATAAGCTTGAACCGAAAGCAGACAAATATGTGTTCGTCGGATATGATGAAAAGCAGATGGGTTACAGGTTATGAAGTCCTCTTACCAAACAATTTACTGTTTCTAGAGATGTAACATTTGATGAACAGAAAAGTTGGTATGTAGATCAGAGTCATACAGCTGAAGAATTTGAAGAAGAGATAAAAAGAAAAGAGAAAGGTAAATCAATTGTGCAGATGAATAAAGATGAAGATTATACGCAGGCGAGTACGTCCAGGACCGGATCAGGTATGAGAAACGAAGATGAAGACGTGTATTCAGATACACACGAAGAATATGAGCTAAGGAGGTCAAACAGAGTAAGAAGACAACCGGAAAGGTACTCATATGATACATCGAATATAACTCAGAAAGATTATGCATATATGGTCAAGGATGATGATGAACCTCAGAGCTATGATGAAGCTAAAGGCAAGAAGCATTGGGAAGAAGCAATGGAAGAAGAATTCAGCGCACTAGAAGAGAACAAGACATGGGAGCTTGTTCCTAAACCAAATGGTAAGAAAGTAATCGGAAATAAATGGGTTTTCAAAGTTAAGAAACTTGCAGATGGAAGGATATCCAGACATAAAGCGAGAGTGGTTATCAAGGGCTATGCTCAGACGTATGGCATAGACTATGACGAGACGTTTAGTCCGGTGGCAAAGATGTCAACCATAAGGACAGTGATTGCTATAGCAGCATCAAAAGGATGGAAGCTAAGTCAACTAGATATAAAGAATGCATTCCTAAATGGATATATATCAGACGAAGTCTATATGGAACAATCGGAAGGTTTCGTAAATTCCAGATATCCAGAACATGTGTGCAGACTAAGAAAGGCACTTTATGGACTGAAGCAAGCTCCAAGAGCTTGGAACTATAGACTTGTGAAGTATCTCAATGAACTTGGATACCAAAGCTTGAAGGCAGATGCAAGTCTACTCATCAAAAGAACTGAAGAAGGAATGATCTACATTTGTATCTATGTAGATGACATAATAATTACAGGTACTTCAGATACAGGAATCACAGAAGTA
>MU260440.1:60000-90000 GCA_020310875.1 Ceratopteris richardii
GTTTTGGAAGTGGAAGAGGAAACAGTAACCAAGACCAAAGTCAAGAACAGAATCATGCAGAGGATAGTTTTGAGGCAGGGGGAGCCAAAGAGGTCGTAGAAATTTCCAAAGAAATGATTCAGGTAATGACAATAAAGGAGGCTGGAGTTGTGATAAACCTCGACACTTTGAACGTGATTGCAGGTTGAAGAATCAAAATAACAAAAGGCAGCAAAACAACTATGCATCCACAAGTGCAGATGATTATGAGAAGCTACTCATGGTTCAACATCACATGATGAATACAATGTCTGCTGGTGTTTCAAAATCAAATGATAATGTCTGGTATGTTGATTTAGGTGCTTCAAATCACATGACTAGTCATGCAGAATGGTTTAGTAGTTTGCAAAAATTACCAGTTCCTGGATATGTTGAAACAGGTGATGATACATTGCATCCTACCGGGCATACAGGAAACATAGCATTGTCTATGGAGGACGTGAAGGTAAAACATCTTGTTGATGTGTTGCATGTTCCAAACATAACAAAGAATCTGGTTTCTGTTGGACAAAATGGTTGACCAAGGATTACAAGTCAGGTTCAATGTTGATGGGTTATATATAGAAGAGTACAAACAGCATGGACGATTGATTACCAAAGTAAACAAAGTGGGTAGGATGTTCACCTTAAATGTGAAAATTCCTTAAATGAATGCAACCATGTTTGCAAAAGGTGCAGGAGTTATTGCTGATATAGAGATCTGGCACAAAAGAATCGGATATGCAAATCTGCAAAGGCTAAAATTGATGCAATCAAAGGAGATCGTTCACGGACTATCAAATTTCAAGGTTTCAGAGATGCAAAAGGTAGGTCCAGCATGTCAATTTGGTAAAGAGTCAAGATCATCATTCCCACATGACAAGCATGTTAGTGAGAATGTGCTAGAAATGGTACATAAAGATGTTTGGGGTCCTGCAAAGACCACATCTATGGGCAGTTGCAAGTTTTATGTTACTTTCATTGATGACCATACATGAAAAGTGTGGGTATATTTCATGAAAGAGAAGAGTAAGGTGTTCACTCACTTCCAAAATTTTAAAGCTATGGTAGAAAATCAGACAGGGAAGTATATTCAAACATTAAGGTCTGATGGAGGAGGTGAATACATGTCAAATGAGTTCAACAAATTTCTTAAAAGTCATGGAATTTGATGTCCGTTTTCATGCAAGTACACACAACAACAGAATGGCATTGTTGAACACAAAAATAGACATATTGCAGAAATAGCAAGAGCCTTGATAGGTGAGAAGAAGATGTCTCATTGTTATTGGGCATAAGTTGTGCATACGGCTTTATACATTATGAACATAACTCCAACTGCTGTTGTACATCAAGTTACACTTGAACAAAAGTTCACAGGTAAAAAGCCAAACTTATCACATATGAAAGTTTCTGGCTGTATTGCATATGTACATGGTCCAGATGAGTTGAGGACGAAGCTTGATCCAAAAGCAGAAAAATGTGTCTTCATTGGATACTCCCTTGAGCAAAAGGGATATAAATGTTATAACCCACTCACACAACACGTGAAGGTGAGAAGAGATGTGGTATTTGATGAAATGTCAAGCTTCTATGCAGATGCCAAAGGAGAACTATATTTTGAACCAAATGACAAAGAAGATGCGAAAAAATCAAGTGCAGAATCTCAAGTTTTGAGTGGACTGGATGCATCACCAAACAATAGTTCCAACTCAAATCCATGGAGTGGAAGATTGCGTGGAAATTTCGATCCAAAAAATTCATCAAATACATCCAAGAAAGGTAAAGAAAAGCTTTCTGCTGGTAGTAAAACATGTGCAGGTTTTGAAGACGTTGATGGAGATTCAAGTGGTTCAGAAAAGAGTCTTGATGAGGAACTTGGATTGCCCTCTATGAAGACTCCAGGAGTAAGAAAATCACATGATACAAGGAGAAGTGACCCAAGACCAAGAAGATTTGGGAGGATGTGGAATTCAGTACAACGATTGAAGTATGACAGTTATATGGCTCCCAAAGCACAACATTGATGGTAGCATAAGCAGGTACAAAGCATGATTGGTAGCAAAAGGATATGCACATACATATGGCATTGATTATGAGGAAACATTCAATCGTGTAGCTAAAATTTCTACTGTCATAACACTTGTTGCATTAGCTACAACAAAAGGATGGGCTTTGCATCAAATGGATGTGAAGAATGCTTTCTTACATGGTGAGTTACAAAAAGAAGGATACATGAACCATCCACAAGGATATGAAGATTCAAAGCATACAGAATATGTTTGCAGGTTGCAAAAGGCTTTGTATGGGCTGAAGCAAGCTCCTCATGCATGGCATGCAAGGATTGCTGATTACTTAACCACCATTGGGTTTTCTATATGTGATGCAGATCATTCACTATATGCAAGGAAGGGTGATCATGGCATCACAATTGTGGATGTCTATGTTGATGACTTGATTATAGGTGGTGATAATGAAGAAGGCATCATAGAGGTAAAGCAACTTCTTATGCAGGAATTTGACATGAAAGATATTCGTGTGCTGCGCTACTTCTTGGGCATTGAGTTTATAATATAGAAACAGGTATATGGATGTCACGAAGGCAATATGCCTTGAATATGTTGCAAAAGTATGGTATGGCTGAAAGCCAATTTCTATGCCATTAAATCAGAATTTGAAGTTGGATACTACATCAGGTGAAGCATTGAAAAATGCTACCATGTACTGGAAAATTGTGGGACGTCTCATATATATCATAATTACAAGACCTGATTTAAGTTATAATGTTGGACTTGAAAGTCAATTTATGCAGGTTTCCAGAAAGCCACATTTGGATGCTCTGAGGCACACTCTACGTATGTGATTGCTAATTTGGACTATGCATTGTTTTATGAAGTTGGTGTAGATTTGCAGGTTCATGGATACACCGATGTAGATTGGGTTGAGCTCAGAACGTAAGAGTTTCAAACAACAAAAATAACGTCTCACATGTCAAAGAATGTTTCCAAACAAAATCAAGACCTAGTACATATGAAAATAATCCATAAAAGTAGTTCCATCATACATTGCTTTATAGTTAACTCAAGAATAAACTTTGACGAAAAAAAGTAATGCTTTGATTTAATATTAGTTTTGTGAATAATAATCTCGATTTAATGCCATATATAAATTATCCCAAATAATTAAAAGTATTGTTATGTCAACCAGTATCTCAATACTAAGGTACCATCACATAAATTCAACATTAATCTGTAAACCCATGTAATAAAATGCTTAAGGATATAAATATAGGAACAATTATTGTTATGCTAGAACTTTATTTTACCTTTCCTTGAATATTAATAAAAGCGACAAAAAAATAATCGATAATGAGAAGTTTGAACAAAACTGTATTTACCAAGGGAGAACACAGTTAGAGTGAAAAGTCGAGCATCATATCCACTAATAGTGAAGCTATACTACTACAATTAGTGAAACACTGAATTGCCATTTTATAAATGCTAGTAAGTTAGAATACCGTTAGTTAATTATACAAACGAAGAACAACATAAAAATCCTTAATCCTTATTAATGTAAGGAATACAGGAGAAGGATCAGCAAGCTATACATCTTTTCCCAATAAATATTGTAAATAAGTTGTAATGGGAATAAAGATACGAAAAAAATCATTATTTACATAAGCTAAAGAGATGGAGAAATTAAGTTACGGCATAAAAGATAATAAAAGATATTAGTAGGTGAGCTTACTATATTCTTTTTGTTTAATACATGAATATTCGAATTACAGATTTTAAAGATTAATTTATACTATCAATATCTAAATCTTATAAAAGCATATATGCAGATTAATTTATACTATCAATGTCTAGACCTTATAACATTAGAGGCATCTACGCGAACTATTAGTACAATTGTCTGGCAAGTAATTATGTGAAAATCCATGGAAAATTTTTATGGCTCTTCAGAGCACCTGAAGCAAGCTTATTCAGATCATCGCTCATTTTCTACCTAGTTTATCATGCAAACAATATTTTTGTAGTTATAAAATGTAGTGGTAAAACATTAAGTACAACACAAATTCAGACAATATAAGCTTGTTTCCGAAAATGAATCACATATGATAGCACAAAACTTTTAACAAGTCACTGGATTGCTTATGAGCCATATCTGAGAGAAAAAATAACATACTGATTTCGAATGCCCTTCTGCAAGCAACTATCAATTAAACATTCGCAGTTTATATAGTAGCTACAATATTCATTTATCATAGTTATTACTACCACCATAATAACCACCAAAACTTAATGCCTCATGCTCTTCCTTATTGCTCTAAACCTATTTAAGTGTGATATGATGTCGAAAATTTAACCTCACAAAACACAAATACCACTCCATTAATCTGGGAGTATCTATTGACAGTAGATACTATACTATCTTTATTGCTATGCATACATGTGATATTATGCTTATCTGAGACTACAAACATCCCATCAAATAGCCACATTATGATATCCTTTCAGTAATGCCTTAGTATTCCTTAAAAAATGACTTATTGAAGAAAGTATTACTTTGTATTTTCCACGTGACTCTATATTCGAAGTGAAATTCCTAGAAATCTATTGATCCTAGTCTATGCAACTCTGTTACGTATATTAATATTTTTGTGCGAGTCACAATAATGTTAGAAAAGTATATTCATTAAGCGAAAGATGGCATGCATAATTACTGTAACAAAATAAATGAGAAACAAACAAAGTGATAAATTTCGAGGATAAATCTTTATACATTAAGTCATACTTATTTTTCAGAGCGAGAAGATAAAATTGAAGTATGCTCCAATATTTAGATAATTACATGCCACTACAAATCAATATCATGCAACAAATTAACTTTAGTTGGCACACGTTTAGTGCAATCATTTACCATCATAGGATACTAAGTAAGTGAAACTTAATTCTATAAGACATAAAAAATTTGACATTAACTAGCATATGTACAAGGTATGATCGTTAATAATATAACTAAAAATGCAACAGTACATTCGTTATTAATAATATAACATTCTAATGAGGTGGGAAAAGAAGAAGGGTGAAACCCTATTCAAATCCATGGTTGCGTTCTATTAGTTCTAATGTGCCCACAATATGCATATGGTAGTATCACCATTAACTCTTTTTTTGTTATTGACCTTTGTTAATTATTGAAGTCCATAGTTTAAAGTATTTTCATTTTCTCACAAAATTAAATACTTAAGCATGAAATTTATAGCATGACAGACTTAAACGGCACCATTCAGTCCTCCATCTAGGAATATTATACAATATCACACTTCTCAAATACAGATACTGCATTTTCTTGCAGCCTCATTACAATAGAAATATTAAGGCTTTGACATAAGCAACTTCCTTCAAACATTTCCTCTGTTTTGGGCTTGGTTGGCCCTTTCGGTAACAGATGTCAACCTCTATCCTGATAAATCTGCAAGGAAACAAAACAATCACCAATATAATCTGTAAAACATGCATGAAACCTGCGAAAAACCAAACACATCCCCAATATGATCATGGAAAGAACATAAAATGTAGGAAAAATGTTGAATTTTAAATGAAATCAGAACCACATCGTATATTGAATAGTCATATAGTGGGGATAGACTGTGAGTAGAATCACAGTATAGTATAGTATCAAATATCCAGAAATAATACATCACTTCTAGGGTTCCTTGTGAATCCTATATAGTTAACTAAAAGACCTGCAGTCCAACTAGAGGGTGCTTGAGGGACAACTAAGGAATTAACCAGGCTTTAATGCTATGATACTAAACCTTGAACAAGTAGAGACACACTAAAGGTGATTTGCAAAATACTGGAAGAAGTAATAATTTGCATACTGCTTCAATCCATTTACAAAATCACCTGAATTAAACCGTCCAGTACCTACCGATATCGATTCCTCTACAGGATACACAAAATGTTATTGGCTAACAGTGGTTGTACTCAATGGTATAATGCAATCAATTAACAGCTAAGTGCAATTTATTTCAGAGGAAACCATTGCGAGGACTTTGCACCATGCATTTAAGTTTAGATGTAAATTCCTCATTTTGCAATGAATGTGCACACTGGATCAGTAATACAGAGGGAGCTGTCATACTGAATGGAATTCAATCACATGACAAGTTCCTATTTTCAAGCCCTAATATATATGGCATAAGCTTTGGTATGCAAAGGAATGTTTTGCACACCGTAAAAAAGAATCATGTCAAAACTTAGTCATAAAAAAGGAGCAAGGTATATCGCAAGTTACTGCAATAACACAGATTAGCTGTTGAAGCAAGACCAAAAACAAAAGACACTTAAGTATCTCAAAGAAGACGAGCAAGACAACCACAAGAACCGCCTGCAGAGAGACAAAAACAAAAGCAGTTAGTATATCCGACTGGGGTTAGATCAAAGTAATGCAGGTTAGAATTGTGAAGTGTTAACTCGCATGGTTAGAGACCAAGTTCTAATATCCATAACTATGAAAGAATCATTCATAGGCAATTAAGACATTCATATCTTTCCAAAACCATCAGTATGCAATGGTGCCGGTTATTTCCTTCCGAAAATAATACCAAGTATCCATTTCCAAACGCCCTTATCGAATGCCTTAATTTTTCACACATCAGATGCACAAAGTGTCCTTTACTAAGTGACCTCCATCCTGCAGGTATTGCTTTTCCCCGTTATTCAGAGTGCAAGTTGAATTCTTCAAATTTTAGTCTCAATTTAGCTTTCCAAGTACGCCATAGTTCGAATCTTTGACATAGTTAAGATTTCAAAGTAATCCATTCATGACTATACTCCTTATCAGTAAAAGATATTGTGTTTAGTTGAGAATTCCAAGTAATCGATCTATGCATATACTCCTAATCAGTAAAAGGCATTACGTTTAGTTGAAAAAGGGTTGCTACTTTTTTATCCATTTGATTGACGATTCGACATTGGCATGCATATCTAAAAGGTTGCACATTAAATACCATATACAGTCGCTTAAGAACTGGCAAAAAGCTTGAGACCACTAAAAGCAACACTAACGTCGTAGAGAACTAAGAGAATGAACTTAAAACCAGAAATAATAAAGGGTATCATCTCACTAAAGAATAAGTGTTCAGACAAAAATGACTTATCTGATAATACTACTCGGACTGATGTACTATTCGGACTGCTATTAAAAAAGCAACATAGCAGTTAAGAAATACACAGCTTGCAAACAGTACTGTATCCTCTCTGGAATACTTTTTTGTAAGTAGAATGGAGAAGCACTCATTAATCAATCCAGGTAGCATTCTATATCAAAGGAATAATTCGCTGACAAGGAACTGTAAGAGCAGGCCGTATGCATAAAGATAGAGCACACACCTGAGAGTCCGCACCAAACGAGATGCTGGGGTTGGATGAGACAGCAGATCAAGCCATGGCGAATCCCGAGAGAAAAATATTAAGACAAGGAAAAGCAAACAAGGAAATTAACCAGAACTCTTGACAGAAGCAAAACTATACTTACACATAGGTTACTCCACAGGACGCACGTACCGTAACACAAATGCACACTGTCTCTACTGTACAACACGCAACGGTTAACACGAAACAACTCTGTGGCAACACCACAGAATGAATATGCATACGGTGGTGCATAGAGCAGACTATGAGACGAGATAAACATAGAGGCGCACTTCAGAGGCAATCGTGATATCGCAGTATGTTTAATGCCAGTCAATTGACATGTCAACAAATAATACGTGAAGGTATCGAAGTACTGCATTTGCTTTAATATTGAATGACAAACGGCGCCTCTAAGAAACTGAAATAGTTACAAAAACATGGGTAGCTACTAGATACCCAGAAACCAATCTAGTTACCAAAAATAAGTCCAATGAGAATAGACTAACTAAGAGTGTTGCTGGTCAAAAGGATTTTAATAGTTTTGCCAATGACTTTGTGCGATAAATGAGAGAGAAAAGTAAAAGGATTTTTCTTTTAACTCGAAAGAGACATGAGAAGTATTTAAATTTTCTTAGTTGACACTAACAAGGAGTAATTGCTATGATCAAGGGGTGCTCAAGAAAGTTATATTAAATTCTTTTAAGATAACATCCTCATGTACAAAACATCTTTTTTCATCTCGTACAGCAGAAAACTCCAACATCTTTGTCTTTTCCATCCATCAATCCTTTGCTTTTGAGAGAGAGGTAGTGTCCTGTCATAGCATAGATGAAAATGGAGTCACGCTAAATTCCCTCCTATTTGAGATGTGTATGTACGTACGTACGTACGTATGTATGTATGTACGTACGTATGTATGTATGTACGTACGTATGTATGTATGTACGTACGTATGTATGTATGTACGTACATATGTATGCATGCATGTACATATGTGCATGCATGTATGTATGTATGCATGCATGTATGTATGTATGCATGCATGCATGTATGTATGTATGCATCCATGTGTGTATATATGCATGCTTGAATGAATGCATGCATGTATGTATGAATGTATGTATGGTAATATTCACATATCATAAATGTAATGTGAACATTATATCTCGAGAAAATAGATAGACCAGATGCCAAACTTAGATTTAACCAGAATATGGTTTCAAAACATGTATAGAATCAAATATGTATCATATATCATTATTCAGTATAGAAGACCTTAGTATGTGAGATCTAATGATCTGCTAGTACCACCTACGCAACTTTGTAAAATGGAAAGAATGCAATCGTTCGAATTGAATTTTTGTTCCAACTTCCGAGTTTCTACCTCCAACTCAGTTCTCCTTTGTCATATATTTAAAACTTGAATCTTGAGCTTTAAGCCTTGAAGCTTTAAGCCTTGAAGCTTCAAGCTTTTGTGTATACGATATGTTCTGTCGTATACATTCTGTAGGTACCAGCACTTGCTATTTGGTGATGGAAACGTTATGATTCATGTATGTATTTAAGGCTAGTAACGTTATTCATGTATCATCTTGTAACTTGTATGTGTCTGGAGTTTCTGTATGTGCTGGCTAACATTGAAGTCAGGCTTGTTGTTTCAAACTTGGAATATTAGATGCTTGAAAGGAGAATCATGGTATGTATGGAGCCAGGCTGCCTGCTATCCAGAGATAGAAGTTGGAAGTTTAAGGCCTGATGGGACTTGAACGCTCGAATACGGAGAGGTGCAAGGCTAGCACAGGAGAAACCTGAACCTTGCAATGGCCAGAACTCAGCACTCAAGTGGCTCAGAGACTATGTGAGAATAAACACAAAATCTCTGGCCAAATTTTTTTCATCTGAAATAGGCCCACCGATTGAAGTGATGGATGGTCCTGGTGGGATATTCTGGTTTGCATTCACAGTGCAGTTTATATGATATCCAGAGGGGGCATTCTTTCAGAGGACCAAGGATTGTTGATGGCTGGAATTGGTGACATTTCCTGAGAGAGGATTGCGTCATCATTAAGATGAAACAAAACATGAAGGCAAACAATTGATAGTATGATCGATGGTATGTCACATGTGCAATCATCACTGTCCATGTTTCATCTCTCTTGTTTATCTTTTTGTCTGATGCTGTTATAAGTTACAAATTCTGAAAGCATCTCGATAAAGCCTCCATATAGGGGGTAGCCATTCAATCAATAAATTAACGAAGATCCAATGGTGTTGATAATGCAAGTCCATCAGCAAAATTTCAAAAGTGATGAACGATCTTACCAGTGGCTGTCTGATTTCAGCAGAGACCAATTCAGAAATGGGGGGTAACAAAACTCTGTATAAGAATAAGTTAATCAAAGGCATACTGCCCAGCATATACACTGAGCACTAGAGGTACAAATGGCAAGCATAGCAGTTTTATGGCAAGATGAAAAGAGAAGATCTAGGAGATCAGAGTGCACTTCAAAAGCATGGAGGATCATAATCCAAGAAAGTGCACAAATAGTATCCCGAGAGCAGAAATAAGTGAATCATTTTTTTCATCCCTGAGCTAGCAAGTTCCATTACACGCAATGACATTTATTGTCGATGGTGTGCTCTCTAATGTGGATCATGAGTTTCGATCACTGGAGTCTCTGACATCTGCTACTGTCTCTATCAAAGATAAGGCAATTATGGTTTTATTGGATAAGTTTTCTGTATGGAAATAGTCAAAGCATGAAACTCTAAGCTACTAAAGTTTGCAATTGATGTAAAATCATGATAGACAACTGAGAAATAATTAATTGCCATCATCTGCAGATACAGAGGAGGTACTGCAAGTGTCTAGTGGTATACATCATCATAGGAAGATAATCAGTATTGATGATAACATGGATTACTACCAGGCAGACCTCCAAGGAGTGCTTGTACATTAAAATTTCTGTACTTCATTTAAATAATCTATTCGACTGTGCTCTATTGAAAACTCTGCAATCATAGGCTTTTCTTTCATGGCATGAATAAAGATGACTATCTTTAGCTGGAAATCGACCCCTAAAATTCCACAAAAATCAAATGCTGACCCTTCATACAAATTGAAGGTATAATTGGTCACAGACATAGATAAGGAGGATAGGTACTTAGCTGTAGGGAGTTATTAAACTATTCAAGTGAGTGCAAATCGGTTAATTGGACTACTGCGTATTATTCTTTCTGGTTTCACTGCTATTCCTATTTAAGAAACACCAATAGTGAATCGATACCTAGACAGTACATTCCACGAATGTAGAGCCTTTATGAGAATGGGCATAAGTACATGTCTACATACCATGGACCTATACATATTAGTTGATATTTCAGGTAAAAGTATGCAGCATAACAAATCTATCAAAAACTAGATAATGGAGAGCAGCAAAAGGTTGGCAATACATAAAGAAGATCTACAACATAACAAACAAACTGAAGTAAAAACAAATAGATGTGAAAGAGGCAAATTGCAATAAAGATTTAATTGCAAACTCTTTGAAAAGCTGTTCATAAATAAAATTTCAAATCATAAAGCAAAATTCAGTATCTCAATGGAGCTCATTACTTCTATTTCATACTGCTTCTCCTCTGAATGATTTCCCCTTTCAAAAGATACATTTACAATGGATGGGCAAAGGCTAGAATTTTAAGAGATTGATGTTCCTTCCTCTTCTATTTATGTTGTTCTATTAAGTAAACATAATCTTGTAATGACATTCATGGAAGATGAAATTAAATAACGTGTTCTCAGAAAATAATTATGGGTTTACATATTTTTCTAGTTCTAGTAAGTATGTGTATATTTATTTATATGTGTAAAAGGATGCACTTCATCATATATTCGCTATAGGAAGCTTAGGGTACCAAAAAAAAGGGGAAAGAAAAAAAATTGTGTTCGCAACATTTTAGCAATATCTAGACGCAAACGTTGCTATGTCGCTAATGTGTTCGAAATGCATTGCCTTGGACGTTGCTAAAATGCTGCTAACAACTATGGACCTTTGGCAGCTATACATCAAGAGGGTACAGGGGTCACCTTGCCTAGGGACTTGAGGGTTCATATAGAGACTACACTACATGGACACATAGATGCCACATAGCTCAAGGGTGATGACTGGCTGGCTCAAGGTGGGATCACACAGGCTGGAGATCGATATTGGGAGATAGGCAGGTGTCCAAGGAGGAGAGGACCTTAACAGCATGCACGGAGGAGGTGAAGAGTGAGGAGCATTTCGTATGTCGATGCAATGCATAGATACTGAAGTTAGAGGCAGATATGAGGCCCTATTCAGAGGACAACCCACTCTCTAAGAGATCCTGGACTCTCAAGATCAAGCTGTTAGGGTGTTTTTTTTAAGAGATACAAAGCCATCGAGACACTCTATTATAGACACATGTAGCCACACAGACAGAGGGGTGGCAAATGCAGCTCATAGATTTCTTTCAACCCCCCAACAGTCAGGGGAATGACACCCCTGCAGGCAGAGATGAGCCGAGCTAGATGATGACCACAACTGACCAGCTATAGGGATGTGCATCTCCACCATCGAAAGATGAAGATTCGGGGCCGAGAGCATAGAGCCATTGAGGAGCTACTAGTTCAAATGAGGGCCAAACCTGTGGCTTTCATCCCAGAAGCCCTGGCACCATGCCTGCCCATGTACCATATCTTACATCCCTCTCTTAGCATAGGATGGAGCTAGATAGCTTGATGCATTCTCATGATTATACTACCGTGCACATATAGACAAGCATATCCCCCAGAATATAGAGCTCCATCTTTCCTTGATATCCCACATCCCCAATACATCTCTACCTGTGTTCAGCCTAATTTAGTTTATATCATTTTCCACATAGGCTGATTTCAATGAGATTAGACATTGAAAACCTTCTTTCTTTCTTTCTTTTCTCTCTACACATGCATCTCCCTTGTTTGTTCGATGGGGGGTCATAGCTAGATGCACTTGCTTATGCTCATTTATTGCCCAGTCTTATTGTTTATCTTCTTGCTTGAGATGCCAACACCATGTTTGAGAGGTGGACCAATGGTTAATGGAGCACATCATGTACCCTTTGATGTTCAAGTTCAAGCATATCTCCACCTATATATTCATATCCTTCCTTATTACATAGCCCCAAACCCACCGGGTAAGACTAGGATCATTTTACTAAGACATATATTGACTATTGCCAACATAAAAGCAAGAAAACAAACTGGATCCCAATTGAATGGTGTCAATAATGGCAAACTCTTGGGTGCACCAAGGGGAGAAGATAGGCTTAAAAACCTGTCATCTTTGAGCCTTCAACAAGTAAAAAAGGAAATCATTTGGCCACAATTCAATGCAATCTCTTGCCCTTAACAAATGAAGAAAAAGACACGGGTACCTTACAAACAAAACATGCAATGGGCATGCCAAATGTATTTGTTGAATATATCTGTCGCACAATTTTCACTACGAAGGTGTTGAACTCCTTTTCAACACCAACCTTTCTCATTGCAAAATCTGAAATGTCCATTTCATCCCGTTCAACACATGATCTACCCTATTACCATCAATTCTTGTTGTCAATCCTGCTCATTCCACACTCAGATTGGCATTGGCTGTGGCCCTTGCAGGGCTAACAAATAATCAGTACTCAACCTCTACTTTTGCCAATTTCTTATACAGCACCGATCATGACACCAACAGTGAGTGCAATGTGGTGAGCCCTATCTCATCATCTGCTCACTATGGACTCATTTTTCACATGCCCTCTCATTCACATTGGTTACTGACTGGACCACATGCATGGCTCTCCATCACTGAATGTCCTGGGGACTGGGCCCCATACATAGAATGTAATACATTATCACTGATAGTATTATGGTACCTAGGGACATCTTTGACTTGCCTGCTTCAGGTCTTATTTTCAACACATTGGAAAGAAACATGTGTCCATGGGATCTGCGAAATACGCCACATATTGCATCATCAAACCTGTTACAAAAGCAGTATGATCTCACTGCTGATGTGCCCTATTTTCATCCAGGCAAGCTCCTCCCCACAATCCCTCTGTGGCACCCTTATAGGCCATGCATTTCTTGTTAAAGGATCATATCTTTGAGAGCCTAGATCTACACGCTATTTCTGATGGAGAGCCTAGATCTACAAGAATTTTTCTTACTTTCTCTCATGACATAGAAGATTTGACTCTAAGCTAGATCAACTCTTGCTCCATGTCTTCTCTCCTTCCGTATCAAGACTACAGGGTCCAAGTTGTTTTGCCCTTCAGTCCCTTGTAGGAAAGTAGTGGGCATATGGAAGATCATGACGTACAGCAGGTCAACATGACTGATTGGATGATGATGAAGAAAACATGCAAACAATCCTGACACAAAAGTAGGTCAAATGTTTCAAGAAACACATCCTAGATCAGTTATTTCAAGAAAGACCTCCTAGATTCAGCATGTCCTTTATCTGTC
The DNA here is from genome assembly GCA_020310875.1 of Ceratopteris richardii. Classification (NCBI taxonomy): domain Eukaryota; kingdom Viridiplantae; phylum Streptophyta; class Polypodiopsida; order Polypodiales; family Pteridaceae; genus Ceratopteris; species Ceratopteris richardii. The sequence continues at coordinate 73,963 of MU260440.1, forward strand.
TAGCTGACGTCTTGTACCCAGGATGACGTCTATTGGTTCAGCTGATTAAAAAGACCATCCGCATAAGTTTTGTGGTGCATTATGTATATAGCTTACAGGTTAAATTATAATTACAGCTATGTAGTCACAACTCACTTTCCACACCATTACTAAACCTCAACATCTTCATATGAGGATACTCGCATCAAGAGGACTTGTCGATTATTATAGCGTATATATAGGCCTATAGTAAATGTGCATAACCATGATATGACAATGGACAGGATAAGCTTATAAAACTGTACTTTGTATGCAGTATGGCAAACAGCAATTGAGCTCGTGTCTTTACGGGCACGAGCAAACACAACTATCCACGGGCTCATTTTCTTTCATCAAGCATCTGATGGAGACTTAAATCTCTCCGGAAAGTTGACCTGCTGCTGTCAATTGCCCTGATATTCTAGATGGAAAGGACCGCCACCTCATCTGCACAGAGCTTAAGTAGAAAACAGTAAATTTGACTTCCCTCTATTTCCTTCGCAGATATACAATTATCAAGGAAATGGAAGACCACCTTTCCTTACCCCCCCCTCTCTCTCTCTCATCGAAAAATCTGAAAACTAAAGGAAATGTGTGAATTGCAGACCTTTCAACCAGTGTCGCGTTGGCACTGGGTAATCTTGGTGCATGCACGTGTGTAAACATTAGCCGAAGAAGATTGACCGCAATTGTAGTATGAGGCACCAGATTTAGAGCAAGGAACGTTATTCTTGGACAGCGCAGAATAACTTATGTAATTGTTTGTCCCAGCTAAGATGCGCCGAATCATTTCCGAGTCCGTAATCATCTGCGATTCTAGATTGCATTTCCCTAATGATCCCTCGCACTCTGGTGATGAAAATGACGGCACGAATTTGAGGTCATACTCCAATTTTGAGGCTAAACTTCCTCTTACAAGGAGCAGAAGGGAAACTGAAAGCAAAGATAACCGGAACATCGCGCAGTAATAGATGTTCTCTGTCTCTCTATTAGACTCCAAGAACGCTGTAGGGCAATGCTCGAGGATTTCATCATTCAGCCCTATATATCCGATTCTTTTGCCTTCATCGAAGATGGAGACATATCAGCTGTCACATGGTAAAGGGACCTCCCCTACCATCACCGAGGAAATGATCACCTCCGCCCAACATCCGCGAGTTGCGACCCGTCATCCCACTCGATGACATCCTCCTGCTTGCAGACAAGGCATGAGTGGAAGACTGTCGTGTACTACCTACTGAAACAGTTGATGGTGGACTGATGGTGGACTAATGGACAAATCGAAGTCAAAGACGGATGAGATATTCCGAATTCCCGATGAGAGTCGATGGAAGGGTGATAAATCAATGATCATAGACGACAAGAACGCTTGAAAAATTGGTTGCTAGTGCACTATAAGGCTATCCAGATCGACAGAACTCTGTCTTTTGATATGGATTGGTTACTCTCCCTACTGGAAGTTTAAAAGAACAAACACAAACACATATGTGTAGGCTACTCTCCCTATTGAAAATTTGATAGGCTACTCTCCTATTGAAAATTTGATAGGCTACTCTCCCTATTGGAAATTTAAAAGAACACACACACACACACTCGAGGCTCATTTTATCCTTTGTTTATGGGGTTTGCCTTCAGGCGACCAAGACTTGTTATGTCTTGGACTTGCTCTTCTTGAGTTTGTATTATTGAGTAAACAGGTGTACAAAGAACGGATTTAGTGACTCTCACACAGCTCTATCTCACAAGATTGGAGTATATAATCACCACAAAGTTGAAGCACCCACATTCCAATAGGAATATGGTTGATGACGTGAAGGTTCAACAAAGAGCGACCCGAAGATCGACTAAAAGCATCAAAGAAATCCTCAAACAAGACACTCAACCTAATCGCCCATCAACCTTGCTCTCACCTATGAGTCTTATTCCAACTATAAATCCAAATTTTATTCCAATTTGATTTTTTTTGCATAATGTTAGTTCAAAAGCCAATATCACCTCCTTAACAATGTGACTTTATTAAATTGAAACATCCAAAGGGGGGGCATGGCTTATGTTAGTGACATAACACTCCTACTTGCAAGAAAAAGCTCTATAGTGCCCATTTGATATCTCATGACTACGTGTCGGCTTTCTTGTCACTTTCTAAAGCCTTTTCTCACTAACATATGATTGGGGAACCTAAGGTGCAAAGTAGCCCCTTAGAAGATAGTTAGAATGGATTTCTTTTCCAAATGAAGCAAAAGCTACCTTTGGGAATATATGGTTATTGAAACAAATTCTATAATGTTATAAGAAGCCCTTTAGAGAATATTACTAGAAATGACAGGTTGGAACCCATGCCCTCTTGCCAGAGGGCGAAGAAGCTATCTAACAGAGCCACACCTATCAATGCATTATACATCATTTATATCATTCTCTATGACTTAAAACTATTGGTGGCAAAAAGAGATTTTTTCCCCTTGTGGAAAAAGAGAGGCATTTGAAAGTGTAGAGCAATGGATTTCAACCTGTATCTTTCCATAGGCAATGCAACTAGCCAACCAATTTTTCCCTTACTTTTGATATTTCAAGAATTGGCCTACAAATTTCCCCACTCTTCTTCTAGGAGTTCAAGGTCTACGGAAGCACATGAACAATGCAAGGAAGAAGAAGAAGCTTGGATCACAACATAATACTAAATGTATTACCAAGTGAATGTACAAAGATAAGCCACCTATTAGGGTTATAGGCATATACAAGCGAGGGGAAAAACCTCTTAAAGAGGGAAAAAAGTGCCACGAGTATCCTAAGTGTGTTCACACACATCATTACCAAAATATATCAACAAATCCCCCTTGAGAGTGATGCAGTGAACAAGGAGCTAGCACACATGTATAAGGAAGTGCAAAGCTATGTGGAAAGAGATGGATCCACAAAAGGAAGTAATCCCTAAGCTTTGCAAAAAGCTCCAAACTTCTCCCTAGGCAGAGCCTTTTTTAAAAGGTTTGCAACATTATCCTCTGTAGGCACATAAGCCAAATTGATCTTTCCAGCAGAGAGCCTCACCCTGACATAATGATAGTGCATCTCAATATGCTTTGTGCGAGCATGGAATATAGGGTTCCTCGCAACTGTCAATGTGCTCTGACTATCAATGAAGATGGTGGTGGCAGACGATTGACCAACACCCAAATCAGCCAAAAGGTGTATGAGCCACACACACTCCATGATCGTTGCGAAAGCTTCCCTATACTCAACCTCACAACTAGAAGTGGCCATAGTAGGCTTCTTTTTTCTCAACCAAGATATGCATGAGCTATTAGGCATGAAGAAAAAATCAATGGTGGATACATGAGTGTCATAGCAACCAATCCAATATGAGTGAGGAAAAGCATGTAAATCTTGTGGTAATGATCCCCCCTTGGGATGAAACAATCCAAGTAGCCAGGTACCACTCACGTAGCGAAAGATGTGCTTAACCACCTGTGAATGCTTGACACCTAGGCAATGCATAAGCCTGCTCATCTGAGAGACAACAAACAAAGTATCAAGCCAAGTTATGCATAATTACATCAAGCATCCAACAACTTCTTGATAGAGAACAACATCAAATGTATCTCTAGCATGTTCAAGAATTCACAATAAACCTATTTCCATAGGAGAGGCAATAGGTTTGCAATCTTCAAGGCAAAAACGATGCAATAATGTGTTTGACACAAAACTATTCCCCCATCAACTTGCATAAATTGACTATGGAAAACTTGCATAAATGTGCTTGTGTCAATTTATTTTGTTACACAAAACTATTCCCCCATCAACTTGCATAAATTGACTATCCAAATGTTGTACACATCTTTATAACCAATTGAAGTTTCCTTGGTACATGAACATAATGACTGAATTGCATCTTCCACGAAAACAACATCTCAGCTAACCAAACTGCATTTAGTATGTGATTGATATAAATGATAGCCCTTGCTTTCAGAAATGTACCAAACAAAAATACATTTCACTGCTTTATCATCCAATTCCGTGCATTATTGTTGAGGCAGTAATGCATACACGAGACAACCAAAGATATGCATCATGGAATTTTACGATAGATCCTTATTATTCAAAGAAATTATTTGATGCCATGTCAGCTTATTCAAATAAGAATGGATAGTTTCCAAGTGATATTTATCATAGTTTTTTATCAACAATGTTTTCGATTGAAATGCAAACCTTTTCAATTGAAAAGTTCTTAGTCTAAAACGTTTTTAATTTAAAAGCATTCGATTGAAAATGTTTCCCTAAAATAATGCCCCGTGGTATATTTCTTCATAGTTACTTCGTTTTTTGTGAACTTAGAGTTCGTACAAAAAACAAGGTATAAACTCTTTTTAAAAATATTTAGTATTTTGGGATTATAAAAGTAAGAAAAATGTAGATTTGTTTGTTTAATATTGTTAGTAAAAAACTATTGATTTGACATTGATTCTTATTTCAAAACTGTATGTGTATGTGTATATGTGTGTATGACTATGAGTGAAAATATATTGTGATTGTTTGACTCAACATTGATTCTTACTTCACAATAGTATGTGTATGTGTATGTGCATGTATGATTGTGAGGGAATATCTATTCTGCCTTTTTTACTCAACATTGATTCTTACTTCACAATAGCATGTGTACATGTATGTGTGTGTAAGATTGCAAGTGAAAATCTATTGTGATTATTTGACTCAACATTGATTCATACTTCACAATAGTATGTGTACTTGTATGTGTGTATACGCTTGTGAGTGGAAATCTATTGTGATTGTTTGAATCAACATTGATTCTTACTTCATAATAGTGTGTGTATGTATATGTGAGTCTATGATTGTGAGACAAAATCTATTGTGATTGTTTGACTCAGTGTTGATTCTTACACAATAGTATGTGTATTTGTATGCATATGTGCATGTATGATTGTGAATTAACATCTATTATCATGTGTTGCAAAAGGTTTTATCTTCTTTTTTATAATTCAAGGGCCGAGAAGGTTTTAATATGTCATGTAGAGTTTTCTAGGTCTCTAGATGGCTTTCTCTTGTAGATTTATTAATACCTTCTCAGATCCCTTGAAACATAAAGATATACCCAAGAAAGTTTTCATCCAATTGAGCAAAATGTTTTATGCAGCATCCTCGTCACAATACCATGTGTATGTGCATGTGCGTGTATGACTATGAATTGAAATCTTATATGATTGTTTGACTCAACATTGATTCTTACTTCAATAGTATGTTTATGCGTATGTCTGTGTATGATTGTGAGTGAAAATCTATTGTGATTGTTCGACTCAACATTGATTCTTACTTGAAAATAGTATGTGTAGGTGTATATGCGTGTATCATTGTGAGTGAAAATCTATTGTGATTGTATGACTGAACATTGATTCTTACTTCACAATACACTACAAGGAATACGGGCGTATAGCGACAGTTAAGGCGACACAAATTCATCGCTATAAAATTGCAAAATGCGTCGTAATGAGCGTCGCGCGCGGACCGTCGATTAAACGATGAGATGAATGACGCGTTTTGCGACTTGTACTACGACAAGACCTGCGATGCTCGCTTGTAGCATTGCTAGCACAACGGTTCCAAAGAGCGCTTTTTATGTCGCATAAGCGACGCTTTTTACGTTGCATAAGCGACGCTGTTTTGACGTCGTTTATGTGACGCAGCTAGCATCGCTTACACGGCGGTCTATTGATGGAAAAAAATTAAAACATCAGAGGCTCTTCGATCGGCATTTTCACGCATCTGATCGAAGAGCTCTCCAACGTTCACAGTTGCGTTGCGCTTACGAGCTAAAGCAAGTATATGCAGGTCTCTGTTTCTCTCTTTCTACATCTTTTTTGCTTTGAATTCTCTCTCTCTCTGTCTCTCTCTCTCTGTGTTGACTCTCTCTCTTGTTCTCCTAATTGTTGTGTCACTCTTCTTCTTGAAATGTTATAGAAGTTCAAGTTTGCCAACATCTATATATCTACATCTTAAGAATACAAGATGAACGAAAGAAAGGAGAAAATAACACAACATACATGCAACTTTGCATCAGTATATTTATTGCGATATTATTGGTTAAGATTTCAATCATCCACAATTTACTAGAGTGGTTCATAATTCATGAGTAGTTTCTTACATGGATATAGGTGACATGATATTTGGAGAACTCCAAAGAGAATTTTTAAAAATATTGAAATTAAAAAAAAACAACATATTGGGTGTCATTAGCTAGTATGAATATGATGTTTGATATTCAAGAACTCTCTTCATTAATTCACCCTTGGAATCATCGACATGCACAATAGTGAAAGGTACAAGAACTCTCTTCATTTATTCACCTTGGGATCTATTGTCGAACTCCTCGTATAGCTCATCAAGTTCGGCAACCTCTGCATGTGAGAGACGAGGATCCATATGGGGTGGTAGGCGTGGGCAAAATTTGTAATGCCAAGCTCCGATCAGGAACATGTAGAGGAAGAGGAAATGGACGAGAACTGTGGTGATAGGGTTCTTCCATCTGCAAATATCAGAAAACCACCTCCCAACGGCGATCATACCCGACAGAACACCCAAGATCCTGAACCACTTAGCCTTGCTCTTGCGCATGCTCAACAGATTGCTATCCACATCATTGTCAACTACATCCTTGATAGTGAACTCGTGAATGCTGGTGTCAATATCTTTCATATCTTCAGCCATTCGTGTCAATATTCTACCCACAGAATGCCTTCATTCATAAAAAATATTATTATGAAAGTATTATTGTAATTAATACACACGTAGCATATGATCTCATTACATAAATTTGTAATTAACGTTTTCCAACAAACTCTAAAATTACTCTTACAAGTCTCATCGGCAGCAAAGTGCTTCTGTCATGGGAGTTGGACGTAAGACCGAAACATACAAAGGCCTTCATTCTCCTTCCTCTTAGGCTAGCCATTCTCCTTCATCACCGCTCCCGTTCTTGAACCTTCCGACGGAGGAGCTTGCTGCTGTGATTTTTGGCTGTGACCATGCGACTTACAATGAATGAGTCACACAGCTTCTGTTTGGTATACTTTATCTATCCTCTTACTTTCTATCACAGATATACGTCTCTCCCTTTAAACCATATGCATGAACAATAGCTTGATCATTAGCTTTTGTGCATGTCCAGGCCTTCGAGCTTCTCTTATCATCTATGTAAAGAATGTCCGACCAAGGATGCCACTATTTTTGTTTAATTACATTGATAAAAAGTTGCATGGTATTTCTGAGGCAGATAGCTATGGAGAGATGAACATCAATCCATATGCCTGGACTGATGGGAAGCAGAAGACACATTTTTCAGCTCAAGTTCTTTGCTTAGATTTAATAATCTCTGATATTACATTAGATCATTGTTTGAGGTGTAATGAGGTTTTGTTTACATGTAGGCACGCATACGGGTGAGATGTCAGTGTGCACCATTGACAGAAAGCATATACAAGGGAGCATTAGCAGCGAAGAGGAAATGGACGAGAACTGTGGTGATAGGGTTCTTCCATCTGCAAATATCAAAAAACCACCTCCCAACGGCGATCATACCCGACAGAACACCCAAGATCCTGAACCACTTAGCCTTGCTCTTGTGCATGCTCCACAGATTGCTATCCACATCATTGTCAACTACATCCTTGACAGTGAACTCGTGAATGCAGGTGTCAATATCTTTCATATCTTCATCCATTCATGTCAATATTCTACCCACAGAATGCCTTCATTCATAAAAAATATTATTATGAAAGTATTATTGTAATTAATACACACGTAGCATATGATCTCATTACATAAATATGTAATTAACGTTTTCCAACAAACTCTAAAATTACTCTTACAAGTCTCATCGGCAGCAAAGTGCTTCTGTCATGGGAGTTGGACGTAAGACCGAAACATACAAAGGTCTTCATTCTCCTTCCTCTTGGGCTAGCCATTCTCCTTCATCACCGCTCTCGTTCTTGAACCTTCTGGTGGAGGAGCTTGCTGCTGTGATTTTTGGTTGTGACCATGCGACTTACAATGAATGCGTCACACAGCTTCTGTTTGGTATACTTTATACCACCTCTTACTTTCTATCATAGATATACGTCTCTCCCTTCAAACCATATGCATGAACAATAGCTTGATCATTAGCTTTTGTGCATGTCCAGGCCTTCGAGCTTCTCATATCATCTATGTAAAGAATGTCCGACCAGGGATGCCACTATTTTTGTTTAATTACATTGATAAAAAGTTGCATGGTATTTCTGAGGCAGATAGCTATGGAGAGATGAACATCAATCTATATGCCTTGACTGATGGGAAGCAGAAGACACGTTTTTCAGCTCAGGTTCTTTTCTTAGATTTAATAATCTCTGATATTACATTAGATCACTGTCTAAGGTGTAATGAGGTTTTGTTTACATGTAGGCACGCATACAGGTGAGATGTCAGTGTGCACCATTGACAGAAAGCATATACAAGGGAGCATTAGCAGCGAATTATGTGAATTATTCACAGGAGAAAATCCTATTTGAGTTAATTCATGTGTGACAGACAAGCTTATATCTCTTTTCATGTAGGCTCGTTGAGTGTCAGTAGACAGGTTGTGGGTTTACAACGTGGGTCCATCAACAAAGGAGAAGAATATACAAGGGAGCATTAGCAACAAATTATGTCAATTATTCACAGGAGAAAAACCTATTTGATCAGTTAATTCATGCACGGACAGATAAGCTTATATCTCTTTTCATGAGAAACTCGTTGAGTGTCAGTAGATAGGTTGTGGGTTTACAACGTGGGCCCATCAACAAAGGAGAAGCATATACAAGGGAGCATTAGCAGCGAATTATGTTAATTCTTCACAGGAGAAAAACCTATTTGAGTTAAATCATGTGTAGACAGATAAAGCTTATATCTCTTTTCATGAGAAACTCGTTGAGTGTCAGTAGACAGTTTGTGGGTTTACAACGTGGATCCATCAACAAGGAGAAGCATATACAAGGGAGCATTAGCAGTGAATTATGTGAATTATTCACAGGAGAAAATTCTATTTAAGTTAAATCATGTGCAGACAGATAAGCTTATATCTCTTTTCATGAGAAACTCGTTGAGTGTCAGTAGATAGGTTGTGGGTTTACACATAGACACACACATACACACACATACACATAGATAAGCTTATATCTCTTTTCATGAGAAACTCATTGAGTGTCAGTAGATAGGTTGTGGGTTTACACATAGACACACATAGACTCGTTGTTAAGAACTGAAGAGCAGTTTGAGTCCCTTTTTTATAGCAAAGACTTGGAACAATTCCCGTATGGCAATCTGTTAACCATTTATTGCAAACAGGACACTGCATTATCTTGTTGTCATGCACAACTACACTGCCTAAATATGTGTACTCTATACCAGGGAAAAAGGTCATATTTAAGACATGTATCCTTGTGTGAATGCATGTGTATGTGTGTGAATGCATCATTATGTGTGTATGTGTGTATGCATTTGTATGTGTGTGAATGCATCATTATGTGTGTATGTGTCTATGTGTGTATGTGTGTGTGTATATGTGTGTGTATGTGTGTGCACATCTATGTGTATGTGTGTGTGTCTATGAGTGTGGATCTGTTTATGTGTGTGTATGTGTCTATGGGTGTGTATGTGTCTATGTGTGTGTGTGTATGCATGTATGTATGCATATGTGTGTGTATGTGTGTGTATGCTTTATGTATGCATATGTGTGTGTATGCATTATGTATGTGTATGTATGCATGTGCATTATGTATGCATGTGCATTATGTATGTGTATGTATGCATGTGCATTATGTATGCATGTGCATTATGTATGCATGTGCATTATGTATGCATATGCATTATGTATGTGTATGTATGCATGTGCATTATGTATGCATATGCATTATCTATGTGTATGTATGCATGTGCATTATGTATGCATATGTGTGTGTATGCATGTAAGTATGTATGTATGTATGCATATGCATATGTATGCATATGCATATGCATATGTATGCATGTATGTGTATGTGTGTGCATGTGTGTGTGTGTGTGTGCATGTCTGTGTGTGTGTGTATGTGTGTGTGTGTATATGTGTATGTGTGTATGTGTGTGTATATGTGTGTGTATGTGTGTATGTGTGTGTATGTGTGTGTATGTGTGTGTATGTGTGTGTATAATTGTATGTGTCTGTATGTGTCTGTATAATTGTATGTGTGTGTATAATTGTATGTGTGTGTATGTGTGTATGTGTGTGTATGTGTGTGTATGTGTATGTGTATATGTGTGTGCATGTGTATGCATTATGTATGTGTATGTCTGCATGTGCATTATGTATGCATATGTGTGTGTATGTATATATGTGTGTCTACATGTATATGTGTGTGTGTATGTATGTATATGTGTGTGTATGCAACATTATGTGTGTGTGTGTGTATACGAGTGTGTATTTGTGTGTGTATACGAGTGTGTATTTGTGTGTGTATGTGTGTGTATATGTGTATGTGTGTGTGTCTATGTGTGTATGTGTGTGTATGCATATGTGTGTGTGTGTGTGTGTATGTGTCTATGTGTGTATGTGTATGCATGTATGTATGCATATGTGTGTGTATGTGTGTGTATGCTTTATGTATGCATATGTGTGTGTATGCATTATGTATGTGTATGTATGCATGTGCATTATGTATGCATATGCATTATGTATGTGTATGTATGCATGTGCATTATGTATGCATATGCATTATGTATGTGTATGTATGCATGTGCATTGTGTATGCATATGTGTGTGTATGCATGTAAGTATGTATGTATGTATGTATGCATATGCATATGCATATGTATGCATGTATGTGTATGTTTGTGCATGTCTCTCTATGTGTGTCTGTATGCATATATGTGTGTGTATGTGTGTGTATGTGTGTGTATGTGTGTATGTGTGTATGTGTGTATGTGTGTATGTGTGTGTATGTGTGTATGTATGTGTGTGTGTATGTGTGTATGTGTGTATGTGTGTGTGTGTATGTGTGTGTATGTGTATGTGTATATGTGTGTGCATGTGTATGCATTATGTATGTGTATGTTTGCATGTGCATTATGTATGCATATGTGTGTGTATGTATATATGTGTGTGTGCATGTATGTGTGTGTGTATGTATGTATATGTGTGTGTATGCAACATTATGTGTGTATGTGTGTATATGTGTGTGTATTTGTGTGTGTATGTGTGTGTGTATATGTGTATGTGTGTGTGTCTATGTGTGTATATGTGTGTCTGTATGCATATGTATGTGTGTGTAAGTGTGTGTGTGCGCATACCTGGTCTCTCTCTCTCTCGCACGCTCTCTCTCTCTCTCTCTCGTTCTCTTGCTCTCATCCAGATCTCGGCACAAATGTGCCGGGAGAAATCAAAAATTTTTTTGAACATTCTAGAGCGTCGCTTACGCGACCCTCTCGAAAGGACGACGCATATGCGATGCTCTCCAGTTTGCCCATGTCGCACGTACCGTCGCTAGCAAGCGACTCTATTTGCGACGCAAAGATTAGCGTCAGATAAGCGACGCAATCTTGAGTCTTCGACGTACCCCGCCTAAAAATCAAAATTTCGAAAACACGACCATCGCTTATGCGACGCTCCCGTTTTTTTCCGGTTCGGCGACATCACTATGCCCCCCTATTTCTTGTAGTGATAGTATGTGTGCATATGAGTGTGAATCAGAATCTATTGTGATTGTCTGACTCAACTTTGATTGTTACTTCACAATAGTATGTGTAAGTGTATGAGTGAGTATAATTATGAGTTAAAATATGCTATGATTGTCTAATCGACATTATTTATTACTTCATAATAATATGCGCACGTGTATATGCATGTATGGTTGTTAGTTAAAATCCATTGTGACTATCAGAATAGTTTGTATATTTTAAGATAAAAATTTAGTGGAGTGTATATGTTATTTGATATTGATTTATGTTTTCTTTATGTAGATATAAGGTCTTCATTAAAGCAAGCATAGTGGTTTGGTCAACCACACATTGTAAGTTTGACTGCATTTGTGTAACCTAAGAAATCTATGCTTGTGGTCTGTGTATTTTGTGTTTTATGTGTATTTTGTAGCCTCCATGCAGAGTACTGTGTGTGGCATCTAGAACTTGGTTTTCTACTCAAGGGTATCACTGTGGAGCTCTCTAGATGAAGAGTCCATTGTGGTGCATCACCATTGAAATACTTCACTAGTACTAGAGCATTCGGATGCAAAAGATTTTTTACTTTTGTGCAAGCAAAGTGAGCACCTGCCGCCTAGCCAAGGCGGAAACCAAGGATAGACCTTGGCATACTTGTCATTCGAGTCATCGAAGCAACTATTGGTTACATGCGAGGGAGGAACTCAACGATCAAGGAAGACTAAGGTTCTCAATACTTCTTGGGAGGTCATCCATCCCTCTACTGTTACCCCCTAGAGCTCACTTAATTGACAATCTCTTGCCACTAAGCTACACTCTTGTGGTGTTTGAAGAAGGGGAAAGACTAAGTTTAACATTACCTTGAACATGTTTTGGCCCTCAAAGCTTCACTCTTTGCTTTCAAAGCCTATTTTGAAGAATTTTTGGGGTGATTCTTGGAGCCATCTTGATGTACTTTCGTGCATAGTTCTCTTTATGCAAGTTCAAGAACATCAAGAAGAGTGCTCTTTGTACTTCTTCGACAATGAATACTCAGCTTTGGGATTGTGATTTAAGCCACACTACTAAATCTACAGGTTTCTTGAAAGGTTTTAGTTGTGGTGGGAGTAGCCACTACAAGTATATGTAGGTTTTTAGCCTAGAGTTGACAAAAACTTGCAAGTGTTGTTGTCAAGTACTTGGGCTATGAATTTAGCCTCTTTGGTTCCATTTTACTACATATATTGAGCACAAAACACTATGTATGCTTTTGAAGATACCGCTTATGTACGTCCATGTGGTCGTAAATATAGTGATAACATGTTTTGCATAAAGCCTTTTATGTTTGATAAAGAGGGTCATGGTGAGGTTTTCTTAATTGGGAGACACCCAAATGTTGGGGTCTCTTCGATGATGAAGGTGAAAGAATTATCCAACTTCGCCATAGGAGATGTATGCTAGTTGTTCATAGATGCTCAGTAAGCCTAGTTGGCTTCTTTTGGGTAACTGATTATATGCAATGGAGTCAGTGATTCACTATTGCAGGTTAACATGTCAGTACTTTTAGTTTTAGAGATTTTGACTCTGGCCATATGCTCATTTTGCAAAGGATACTCTGGCAAATTTTGATTTTTTAGTTTTGTCAACTATACAGTAATCGATTTACTCCTTGATACACTTATTGGTGTGAGCACATTTATTCTCACATACTCTTTTTGGTTGGTCTTTATTGTTCATAAATTCATTTTTCTAGGAATACTTTCTTGAATTTTTCCCTAAATTTTACACTTGGTCATCCTTTTTTGAGCCTTAGTGGTGTTTGGACTATTCTAGATCCATTATCATTCTAGCCAGTTCTCTATCATCATGGCATGAGAGATCTTAGACACGTCTGGTGGATTAGAGTTTAGTGTTAGTGTTCCCAGGAGGATCTACAACTTGTAGGGAAAAGACCATTTTGAGATCCAAAAAATTGATGGCACAAACTTTGCTCTACAAAAGAGTCAGATTAAAGATGTGTTGATTCAGAGGAGGCAATGAAAGCTAGTAAAAGGAATCTCAAAGAATCTTGCTAGCATGGATGAATATGATTGGGATGAGTTGGGTGAAACGGCTAGGTCTACAATTTGACTAGACCTAGCAGATAATGTTTACTTTATAGTATTGGACTGTGAAAGTGCAAAGGAGCTTCGGAAGAAGTTATGCAACACATATGAAAAAGAAACCGCATCGAATAAATTGTACTTGATGGGAAAGTTATATGACCTTTGCACTAAGGACACAAATGATGTTGTGCTCTTCTAAATGAGTTTAACGCTATATTCTCTTAATTATAGGCTTAGAAAATGGAGGTGGATAATGAAATGAAAGTAGTCTTGTTACTATGCACCTTGCCATCATCATGCAGTACATTTTGCACAGCTATTAGTTATATTGCACTTGGTGGTAAACTAGTCAATGATGACATATGTGGAACACTCTTGACTAAGGAGATTCATAGGAAATCTATGGTTGGCACTCAGAGTGGAGATGCATATAATGTTCATGATTCTTACCAAGGAAAGAATCAACAATGTGGTAGGAGCAAGAACAAGGAAATGGATGGTCAATGGAATAAGAGTAGAAGTAAATCAAGGAAGAGAGATATTGAATGTCATTATTATCATAAGAAAGGACACATGAAGAAAGAATGCTAAAGGTAAAGGGCATAATGTTGATGGGCATGATAAACACCTACCTGCACCATCTACTTCGACTCTGAAGATTGGAGAAATCAATGTTATTTCTGATGATGCTGGTGTGTTGGCACTTGATAATACTATGCCTACGGAGGCTCTTATGGTTGATTCTCTTTCACACATGTGGTCGCTAGATTTTATTGCTTCTTTCCATGTGGCACCACACAGAGAACAATTCCCTATGTATGCCTCAAAGTCCCTTGGTACTGTGAGACTTGGTGACTCTTACCAGTGTGATGTTATTGGGATTGGAGATGTCATTGTGCAACTCATTGATAGTTCAAAATTTACTATGCATAATGTACATCATGTACCTCAGTTATCATGTAGTTTGATGTCGTTTGATCAAGTTGATGACCTTGGTTACAAGGTGGTTTTCCATGCTCATTCTTTTTGTATATCAAAGGGCAATATGGTTATTGGAAAAGGAATCAAAGTTGGTTCACTTTATCCTTTATTTGTATCACAAAAAGAATACTTGTTAGCTATTACTAAATAGTGTATGGCTTGTATTTGGCATGGCCATTTGGGCCATATATCTCATAGTGGAATGGAAAATCTTTCTCATTCTAGCTGCTTGCCTCTATTATCTTTCTCTAATTTTTCATTTTGTGAGCATTGTCAATATGAAAAGCAAACTAAGAATGTGCATAAAATGCACATTGACTCTTCAATTCTGTCTTTAGATCTCATTCATACAGATGCATGTGGTCCTATGCCTATAAGGTCATTAGGTGGTTCTCTTTACTTTGTCACTTTCATAGATGATGCTACTAGATGAAGGATGATGTATTCCCGACCTTCAGAAAATGTCTTGCTTTAGTTGAAGCTAAAAAAGGAACTAAGCTCAAAGCTTTACATTCAATTAATGTGGTTGAGTATAGCTCACATGAATTCAGCCTTTTTTGTCAGTCTAGAGGAATCTGTAGGGAGTTTACAACTCCTTGTACGCCAATACAGAATTGTCTAGTTAAAGGGATGTAGTTTCTATGATGCATCATGCAAACTTTTGACAAGGCTTTTGGGCAAAAGGAGTATTCATTGCAATTCACATGATTAACCTTTTACCTAGTATTGCCAAAGTTATGAAAGTGGCCCAAGAGTTATGGACAAGGAAGCCACCATATTATGATCATCTTCGAGTTTTTGGGTGTGAAGCATATGTTCATATACCCAAGAATCTTAGACAAAAGTTGGACCATAAGTCAAAGAAATGCATTTTTCTTGGATATGTTTGAGAAGGACAATTTGGATATCACTTATGGGATCTTGAAACACAGTCAGTGATCAGAAGTAGTGATGTCATTTTCAATGAGTCCAAGATGCATAAACAACCATTAAGGAGGTTGAAGTGAGAAGAGTGGTGTTTGAGGATACTAGTCCTCTAGTCAATATGCAAAAACATTTTGCACATAGGCATGTTCAAGAGAATGTTCGATCAGATCAGTCTACAAATGTTCTAGTTCATCAACCATTGAGACGCTTTGCACGTGTCTCACATCCACCAGATAGGTATGTTCTAGGTTTGGATTTTGTTATGCTAACATATGTTCATGAGCCTTCTTGCAACAAAGAGGCCATGCAGACAAAA
>MU260440.1:102500-105000 GCA_020310875.1 Ceratopteris richardii
GGCTATTTGTTAGCACATGGTTTTGAGAACAGCCCAACTGAGAGCACCTTATATGTTAAGCCTACTGATGATGTACTTCTGATCATTGTTGTATATGCTGATGACATGTAGCTCACGGGTCCTAATAAGAAGCATATTGCCATGAATTTAAGGCAGATTTGCATGCCTCTTATGAGATATCAGATTTGGAGCATTTGCATCATTATTTGGACATTCAGTTTATGCAAGTTGATGGGAATAGCTTTGTGTCAAACAAAATATATTGACACCTTATTGCAGCATTTTGGCCTTGAAGATTGCAAATCTATTGAAAAGGCTTGTTGCCTCCCTATGCCTCACCTCCCCTCCACCCCCAGCAGCCCCCTGCCCTCCTTCCCGCCCTCCCCTGTCTTTCTCCAGCCCCCTTCCTTCTCCCCTTCATTTCTCTTTCCTGCCGTCTCCCACCATTAGCATGCCCCCCTTCCCCAACCTTCTCCTCCTCCCCCCCTTCCATTTCCCCTTCCCTTCGGCATGTTCCTCTCCACCATTTGTTGGTACGGAGGTGGGTGTGCGAAGGAGAGCCTCTTCCCCCCACCCCTCCCTTTTTTCCCGCCCATTCTCCTTGTTCGTGGCAGACACAAATGGAACCAGAGTCCACCCCATAGAGGGACTCTTCTAAAGCCCCTCATCCATCCGCAACCGCAGTCGCCCATTTGACTGTCCCTTACCAATGAGGGCAGATCGAGTTGAGCTTTAGAGGTTGAGCGCCTATGGGCCTCATCAGTTATTTGCAAGATCAGGGACCACCTTCAATGCAGCCTACTTGCAGAGGTTGGCAAGTTGGTTGATATCCAGTGCTTTGCTTGTTGTAAGGTCGGCCACCTTGCGAAAGCATGCCCCACGAGATCCCCGTACTAGGTGAGATGTCAGTCCCAGCCGTGACTCAGCAAGCGACTAAGCCGCCTCCTCCATTGGCGTTTGAGCACCCCCCCCTCCCCCACAAACTTCATCAAGAAACTCTCTGCAACTAGTGGAGAGGGTTGGACATCAGAACACCCCTGTCCCAGCAGCTCTGGAAGATCCTTCGCTATCTTCCTCTTGCTAGCAGCAACCACGATGGTGACAAAAGTTGGGCTTTCAGCAGAATTCAGTTGTCCGATAGGTCTATGTTTCCATAGGAAACCGCTTTAATGTGCTTCACGACGAGCCGACATCTGCCCCCCCGCTCTGAGTCTTGTGGAGCCCCAACCTCTGCTTTCACACCATCTTCCATCCCTCTTGTGTGAACTTCTACACCAAAGCCTACATGTCTTCTAGACTATGCGACTCCTAGTATTCGATGCTCACTTGACAGTGACTTCTCGGTGAGCCAAGCAGCTCATGAGGGGCGATCGTCCCCTCAACCCCCTCTGACAGTTGGTACTTCTCCCAGACTCCTATTCCCCCAAGCCTAGTGAGTTTTGACTATCATTTGCATGGGGAGCCGTTCGACTATGAGTTCTCCCGTTTCTTTGGTGATGAGGAGGAGGGCTAGTCATCTTCTATCATTCAGGTCCATGGAGTGTCTCTTGCTTCTTGTAGCCTGACAGTCCTAGATTCGATAGTGGCTTTCTCCTTCTTTTTGTGTGGAGCTTCACAACGTCATTGGACTTTGGGGGAGGCATTGCCTTTTGTACAAGCTCAGGTGATTGAGTTCTCACGTCACCTTGGCAAGCTCGATTACATGGATTTATTTATTCGTTCATGGGATACAGCACAATTCATGTTCATTCCTGGCCCCAAGTGAGTCAAATTATCATGTATGTGATTGCACATACTAGCATTGCCCCTTGCTATATGTACGTACATGAGGAGATGCACACTCAAGAGAGGGCTCTTGAGTTGGGCAAGTCTACTTGGTTTAGCCTTCGCAAGGCTCTTATGGAGCCGTTGGCATCGTAAAGAGTACGCTTGGACTTGGATTATTCCCCATCCAAGCTAGCCTCGAAGATGGCCCAGTTTGTTGGTGCTTCCACCTCTTGGTTCACTCAGTCTCCATGAGAGTCCTATCATGGAATGGATGAGGAAGGAGCTCCACCAGTGCCCGATTGGTGGGCTTACCGATATTTTGATGCTCTAGGAGAGCCATCTCTCTTTGGGCCATACTCAAGATTGTGGGAAGCTTTAGCAGAGACACAGGGAGGTCTTTTGGTTGACTAGCTATGGGCCCAATGGGTTCAAGGGTGGTGTATGTATCTCGATTGGGGATTCCTTACAGACCTCGACTATTGATAGCGGAGAGATTCAATATTTATGCCCCAAAACATGAGTGCATGTGCTTCATTTTGGTTCGAGATTACAAATGCAATGCCTAATGTGGATGCTTGATGTGTTGTTGCTTACTTCAACATGATTGAGGCACCAAAAGACAGGTAGGGCAATGCGGTATCCAGGTTACAATTCATGGGGCAGAGCTTGGTGCATGGAAGAGGTTGTGCTTGACGCTGAGGCATTAGAATGTATGGCACCTTGAGGGCTTTGC
>MU260440.1:110000-115000 GCA_020310875.1 Ceratopteris richardii
AAAATGGCCATATCTTGAGCTAAGAAGATCCAAATTCAAAAATTCAAAGTGGTATAGATTCCTTGCTTCAAGAGCTTTCCAGTGATAGGTTATTTGATAGTTTTTGAGTAGATATGACCATATGTACAGAGCTTGGAAGTTGACTGAATAGTATCGTGAGGGACTCTTTAGGCATGAATAAATTCTTATTTCTTTCATAGATGTTTTTTGGACATGGTTTCTTTTCATAGGAGATAATTTCCCTCATATTTATCTTCATTTAGGATCATAAAAAGCATGTCAAATCTTAAATTTCGTATAGAAAATGATGTAGAAGAAAGGAAGAGGATCTTGTTCATAGCTACTTTATTAGGATGCATTAGATATTGAAATTCTTCATTGATTGATTTTGTTGAATGCGTTTATGATTGAATAAAGATTGAATGGTCAATTGTACACCGACGTTCATTAATGCATTTATTATTATTATTCTTCATTGAAATTCAGTTGTATGAATTTGAAGATACAATTAGTATTACAACTAGTTGTTTACAAGAGAGTGAGTGGATGTATGCATTGAAAGAAAAAAATATGATTTTTGTAATCTATGGACATTAATTTGCATGCACTCACCAAATAATTTGTCCTAATAATCAATATACATATACATATAGTTTTATTGATTTAAGCATTTAGAATTTGCTATATGTGTTTTGTTAGAACTAGAACCAATGCATAATTTGCTTGTTGTAAATAAATAAAATTCATGATGAATGATTTGTTGCATATGAATCTTTGTATTACTCATGAAAGCATATTTATGCATATCACTTCATTATATGGTTTTATTATAGGTGAGTTAGCTCAAATGCATAGCAAAAAGCATGAAAGTATCTTTAATTTGTTGTTTGAGCAACTTAAAATGCTGCTTCTGCATGTTGTGATAATCATAAAGTCATGTAGGAAGCTCCAATTGCCATGAAAATGGTACCTGATATAGTTGTTAACCTACTCACCAATTTTTATGTTTTTTGGAGTTATTTTAGTAGGTCAAAGGATTCCAATACTTCAGAGCTGTTCTCTTGGAACACTCTCTGGAATGTTGACAAGGGTGTCTTGTCAGAGTCATATCTCTTTGTGGAAATATCCATTTGGAGAGTTTTTTATTGGGTTTTAAAGCTTACCTACTATTGTTTTTGTCCTCAAAATTTTATTACATTTGGATTTTTGAGTTAAGAGAAAAGTGAAATTCTCTCTAGTCATTGTGCAAGGAATTTTCTCTAGCAATTTGTTGCAGGTGTGCAGAAACTTGGGTGGTTCTCTCACACCACTTGTCCAAATGATATGAAATTTGGATATGTGCTGGAGCATAGGGTTCCAATAGACATATATAAATTTCATATGATTTGGATAAGTTTTGATGAGTGTAAAGGCTGTTTTAGCTCTCTGGTCCCTCTGGTCATTTTGCCATTTCTCTTTCATGGAATGTCCAATTAAGGAAAACTCTTTTGGACATGGTTTGTAGCTATATCATCTTAGTTCTCACCAAATTTGAAGTCATTTGGAATTCATTTGGGGAGTCTATGATTATAATCTTCCCTCTGGTCTAATTTTTGAGTGGTGAAAAATGTGCAGGTGTTGCAGACACTATTTTGCTTGTTTCTCTCAATTAGAGAGTGATATTCAAGTGAAACTTGGTGTACAAATAGGTGCTTAGATAAGCTTTCCAATGACCCAAATTTCACTGAATTCGGAGTTCGTTTGATAGGTCTACTCAGTGGATCTTGGGAGCTATGTCTCACTTCCAGGACCTCCTGTACATAGGTATAGGTTTGTAGAGTTTTGGTCATAAATTCACGATCATAGATCCAATTCATTTGATTTCACTTGGAGGTGAAAGCTAACTTCCAGGGCTATAGTTACACCAAAAATCATTATTTTTGGATATATTTAAGTATTTCTAATGTTCTTGTATTGTTGCAGGTACTACACTTTTTGACATAAGAAGTTAGAGGAAGTGATCAAAGACTTTAAATTGTAACTTTTAGAGAAAAAAATCACATGGATTTATCATGTAATAGATTGATAATTTGTATAGGATCATTTATTAGCATTTTTGGAAATTTATTAGTTTGTATAGCTTATAATTGGCGCTTATCACCAGACGTATTTTAGGAATTTGCTTTTGCTTGTATTCTCATCATGTAGACTTGTATAAGACTTGAGTTTTGTTGTGTGATCAATGTATGGGATTGAGCGAGGATCTAGGGTACATCTTGTAATTCATGTTTTACACGAGCGATCTATCGATTAGGAATATCATTAGTTTGGTATTGCCTCTTTGCATTCACATGACTTATTAGTTGTCCTATGTTTTTCTTTTTAGAATGAATCCCGATGAGGTTGTAACTCCCATGGAAGAGGTCGAGCTTGTGCGACCTTATACTACGGAGATTAGGAATCTCAATGCTAAAGTTAGAGGCATGGAGGATACCATTCAGAAGATCCTCCAAGCAATTAACAAACCAGAGGTGCCACCCATCGATACACCTATGCAGGTGGAAGTTCCATCTGCTGAACCATCTAGTTCACAAATACCATTGACAGATGTGGGGGCTTCTTTTGGTAGAGATGTTAGATGGCAAGTGAAAGATTTAAACCCACCGAAGTACCACGGACAAGTTAGTGCCAGGACGGCAGATGCGGTGAAGCAATGGATAAGTAAGTGGGAACAGTGTTTTCGACTTTGTAATATTGAGGATGAAAAACAGAAAATACAGCATGCCACTTATAGTTTGATGGATGTTGCTCATCGGTGGTGGAGGAAAATAGAGCAAGATAAGATAGACCGGCCACCTGGCAGACTTTAAAGTTATATTTTACAATAATTTTGTTCCTCCAGATGAGCGTACTAGGGCTCTAGATGCATGGTTTTTCCTACAGCAGAGAAAGCTTTCAGTGCAGGAGTATGCAGACAAATATAGGGAAATCTTGTTGAAGATTCCAGATCAGGTGCCTGATTTTCTTCAGGTGCATAAATTTGTTCTTGGGCTTAAGGAGACGTTGCATCCACTTGTGCGCAAGGAGCGCTGCCACACCCTAAATGAGGCAGTAGAACTTGCTTTGGTGTTGGAGGATGGGCGACGCTCTTGATTGCAGCCTTCTGGACAAAAGAATACTTGGACAAGATTCAAGAAGCCTATAGTTTAAGTTCCTGCATCTAACAGACAGATGAACGTCATTCAGACTTCGAGTCATAGGAAGAGGAAAGTAAGCGCATCCATGGAAGATAGAGCTTTTCAGAGATCCAGTTTGACACAACAACAGAAAGAAAAGGCTCGTCGTGAGGGTCTTTGTTATGAATGCCTAGGTCGGCATCCTTACAGGATGTGTACTAAGAAGAAAAAGAAGATATCTGCAGCAATGGTGGTGGAGAGGCAGCAGTCCTCGCCATCCACTCCATCATCTCCTTCAGATTTTGATCTTCTAACTACAGACACTGAGATGGATCCTCCATCTAAAGATAAACAACCCATCTTAAATATAACTGTGACTAAGAAGGTTAAGAATGTTCCAGAAGTGGTGTTATCCCCAATAGCTCAGAAAGGGTATCAGTTTCCAGACACCGAGTTGGTTGTCATGAGTGGGGAAGTTCATGGATATCTCGTTAAAGTTTTATTTGATACAGGATCCACACATAATGTTATTAACTCTTCCTTAGTCAAGAAACTAAACTTGAAGACTACAGGGTAGAGTTTGCAGATGGGAAGGGATATGAGATCTGGGATCGACGAGTTGTTGGATTGCCAGTCCAGATACAGACTTATAGAGATGAGCTAGATTTCGAGATCGCCAGGTTGGCTAGATTTGATCTCGTCCTCAGTAAACAGTGGCATGCAAGTAAGAAGCCAACTATTTATTTTCAGACCAACATATATCAGTTCAATCATAACAGTCGCCACATTATCATCCATGGAGAACCGGACGTCAAGGTGTACAGACGAGCATCTACCTCTGCGATGGTAAAAGCAGAGTGTAAGTATTTGTATTTCTTATATTTTGAGCATAAAGAGTTGTTAAATTTACAGATTCAAACTAGTCTGGAGGCTCAGCTAGCTTCTAGAATGAGAACTGAATTCCACCACTTGTTTCTTTCAGAGTTACCTTCAAGTCTTCCGCCTTGCAGAAAAGTGGAGCATAGGATTGAGCTAGTACCAGGAGCTCATCCACCCCCAGACAGCCGTATCGAATGAGTCTGCAAGAGGAGGCAAAAGTACGTCGTACTGTCGAGGAGTATCTTGACAAAGGACTTATCAGATCCAATTATTCACCCTTTGCAGCCCCAGTGCTTTTGGTTCGCAAAAAGGATGGATCTTTTAGGATCTGTATAGACTTTAGAGCATTAAATAAAGTTACAATAAAACACAGATATCTGATGCCTCGCATTGATGATATTCTGGATGCACTAGGAGGTGTTGTATATAGTAAAATAGACTTAAAAAGTGGTTATCATCAAATAAGAGTCAAGGACGATGATGTACATAAAACAGCTTTTCGTACTAGATTTGGTCATTATGAGTATCTTGTAATGCCTTTTGGTTTAACTAATGCACCAGATACTTTTATGATGCTCATGAATGATATTTTTCGTCCTTTTATTGGTCAGTTTGTGGTTGATTTTGCAGATGATCTGTTGGTTTATAGTAAAAGTTTGGAAGAACATGAATGTCATTTGCGTACAGTTTTTCAAATGTTGGATGACAATACTTTGTACGTCAATCCAGAGAAGACACAGCTATGTTTATCTGAGGTTGAGTACTTAGGACATATAAATGGAATTAGAATGGATCCACGGAAAGTTTCTTTGATCCTTGGTTGGCCGATTCCTCATAATGAGTGCCAGTTGCGATCATTCTTAGGATTATCGGGCTTCTATAGGAAATTCATTGCCAGCTATTCACACATAGCTGCGCCATTGACGGATTTGTTACAAAATAATCAAAAATTTGTTTGGACTAGTG
>MU260440.1:120000-180000 GCA_020310875.1 Ceratopteris richardii
GACCTCACTAGCTGACTACCTTAGGGATGGGCTCTCCTTGGAAAAGTATACTCCGTAACATGCCTTGTGCAAGCTAGGACCCTCGGAGAACAAGGAATTGTAATGTACAAGGCACAAAGAACATGAACAGCAGCCAATATAAAGTAAATGACACTAAGCTGGAGTGTAAATTGCAGACCCTCAAACTGTTCCAACAGACACAAAACCAACACAGAAGTGTACTGGGATGATATTGTACCGGACCTAAGTCGTGCCTAGTTGGGTTCCACTTGCCCACTGCCCTTAAGGCTACCTGTTTAGTCACTTACACCAGCAGGAATAAACCTCAACTCACCAGCAGCATGACTGATTCTCTTCGAACTTATCAGACCTTAGACTATAGGGCACCAAGACAAAACTAGAGCAACACAACACAGATATACAGCTCCACACATAATTGACCAAACACCAGCAGTCCAGCACACAACTTAAGTGAAAAGTAACATTCCAGCAAAAGGGTTAACAGCATAGTACACAGCAGAGACTAGTCATATAAACTAGCCCAGCACAACAATTAGTAGCCCAACTCACTACTAGGCTAGCCTGACTGATCCAAGACTCAAGAATACAACAAAAATATAACTGATAGAGCCCAACACTTATGCTCACAACAGGTGCTTACAGCATAAGGTGCTTTTACACACACGTACAAGGTAATAATAGTCCTAGTAGTCCAAAATGATGCCAATCTGCTGCTTATATAGATACTGGTGAGCTACATGAGTGGCTCTGCATGTGCAATGTAGTCCTTGGAGGAGGGCAAAAGTGCCCCCTGACATAGGTTGTACTCCACAAAATGGCTTGGCAAGAAGGCAGTTACCAGCTGAGGGCAGTTCCCCAGGTGGGCAACCACTTGCCCACCGCAGTGGCATGGTAACAACCTTTGGACATATCCCCTGCTGGATAGCTTCCAACACTTCGGAGTCTAAGGTGGTGCAACCAATATTGAGTGTCTTCCGGGCAACCAAAAAAGTAGTGGTTTGCTTAGGACGACCACCACTGTGCACATTAATTAGGGGAGACCAAACTTTGGTGTGAGCTAGAGGCCAAACATGGTAGCTTAACTAGGCGACCAGTCATCCTTGAGGCCTGACTCAAGGAAACCAACCTTTTGGGAGCCCTAGGACGACCATATTTTGGGAAGGGCGACCAAGCAACACATTCTAATAATCAAATCAAGGGGACCACCACCATTAGAAGAAGTGATGTCAAACTTGGGCAACCAACTCGATGAGTTGGTGCCAAGTTTGGGTGACCAAACCAACCCTTGGGCTATCTTTCTCCATGGGACCAATGTAGGACGACCAAACCTTAGGGCGTATGAACAAAGCTTGTCTTCAGAGAGATGGGTGAACAAATCTCCTTCCAGGTATCTTCAATGAGCACAAAGGGCAACCAAATCTTCAATGTTCCAGCAGTGTGGGCGAATACATCTTTGGCCATATCTTCTCCATGGGCGAACATGCCATCAACTTAGGTAGGGTGACCAAATTTCGTGCACTATGGCGACCAAGCTTGTACCAAGTAGCTCAAGGGGTGACCGAATCGCCAAGTGTATGATGACCAAACATTAGGGAGCATTGGTGACCAAATATCTGGCCATATCATCACCAAGGCAACCAATACTTTCTGTCATCAACTATGTAGGGCGACCATCATTTGCCAAGGTGAAGAAACTTGTCTTCTGAGGGAACCATACTCTATCTTCAGCAAGTGACCACAATCGGTGACTTCACCAAGGTGACCACATTTTATCATCAAGGAACATGGACCACCACCACCTAGATTCTAGGTAGTCATGACCAAGACCTCATACTGCATGCTTTTCATTGCTCTTTTGGATATAGTATCCCCAAGTGACTTCACCTTCTATCCTTTCCTTTCAAGACCTATCTACGATGCTATAGACCCCGCATCAAATCTTTGTACCGACCAGGTGCAAGCTAGTAATGAACCTTTTTATTTGCCCTAAAGAAATCACACTTTATTACAAGGCAAACGAAGAATAGTACAAAATTAAAATTGATGGTATGGACAGTGGAATGGTTATTCATTGCGAATGACTCAATTGTAGTAGGGCTTCACCTTGGAAATTTTAACCAATGGAAGCTTTTCTCTCACCAAGCCTTCGAGTTGTACTCCATCTTGAAGCAGTAACTTCACCACTCTGCAAGGTCTTGACCACTTGGGTGCCCATTTGATAGGCACTCGTGGAATTTGATGTACCAACAACAAAGAGCCTTCTTTTACCTCTTTCGTTCTCAAATGTTTGTCGTGAACTCTTTTGCACTCTTCTTGCTTGTTTTGTAGTCTTTTCATTGCTACCTCCCTACATTCTTCTAACGCTATTAGTCGTTTTATGTGAGGATCAACTTATGAAGCCGATCTTTTCTCCATCTCTTTCCTAATGATGAATTGAAAAGGCGCATGTGTTTTTTTACAATATGCCAATAGAAAGGGACTTTCACACGTGTACCCCTCCTTGTGGTCCATATGCCAAGATCGCTCCAATCAATGCCCTTGGCCAACTACCTTGGTGGTCCAAAGAAAGCTTTCGTAGAAGCCAGATCAACATTTTGTTGGAGCGTTGGGTCTATCCATTAGCTCTAGGGTAGTAGGCACATGACTTCTTATAATAAACTTCATACCTCTCAAAAATGTGTTGCAACAATTGGTTTACAAAGTGAGTGCCTCTATCGCTAGTGACTTTGATTGGGCACCCAAACCTTGCAGAAATCCTAGCCACTTAGTTGAATAACAAGTAGCCATCAAAATGTCCCTCTTATTGCAAGGTTAACCTATTGGGCTGATGGAAGTAATGAAGTCAAGACCCCATCTCTTGAAGGGTTGTCATCCGGTCATGATCACAAAGGGCTGAAAATCTTGCCTCATAGGACGAGGGGCACACCTTTGACAAGTGTCGCATTCTTTAGCATGCTTGCCTTCATATCCTTGTAGAGATGAGGCCACCACAAACCTTTATGTAGAATTGTGTGCCAATTCTTTCTCCCTGAAACTATGCCCTACTTTAAGCAAGAGGTTTACTTCCTAGAGATACACACATCTTCGTAGAATACCATCTAGGCAATACTTATACAACTTGTCCATTATAAGTAAAAAATGTTTAGCTTTAAAAATAAACTTCCTTTTTCCCAATGGAATCATGCAGGGAGTAAATTCTCTTAAAGTGAAGAATCGCACTATCTCTTCATACCAATCGAAGTGAGAAGCAACATGAAAAAAGTTCCTATCAATACGTTCCATCATTAATACCTCTAGGCTGCTCCCCCTTTTGTTGTCCTGGACACTTGATCTGCAGTGTTCTTAGTCCGGTTTGATATGTATTTCAAAATCATGCTCTTGAAAAAGTGCACCATACCCTTCCCGCTACTCATGGCTTATAGATCAAATACTTTTAAGGAAGGATGGTCGGAAATAACAATGAAGTGCATACCTAAGAGGTAATGCCTGAATTTTTGAAGTGCAAAAACGATGGCCAAACCTTCTCTTTTGGTTGTGTTGTAGTTCCTTTCTTCCTTTGTGAGTAGCCTACTTACATAGGCCATGGGTTGGTCTACTTTATTGTGTCAATGGTTGCACCAGTACTACTTTTATTGCATGAAGGTTGGCATTTGTATGCACTAGGAGCTCAAGACACCAATTAGAAACCATGAACAGTGGACCAACACATAACCGAATGCTTTCTTTGCTTCGAGGCTCCAAGAGAATGGTACCTTCTTGCTCGCGAGCCTTGACAATGGTTTGGCCATCTCTTAATACATCGTATGATCCTTTCGTGATATCCTACATGTCCTTAAAAGCTTAGCACCTCCTTAGGAGTGTGTGGAATGATCATGGATAGATCGGCGCATACCTTTGCGTGATCTACAATAATGCCTAGGGCAGAGACTATGTGACCAAGAAGAGTACCTTTAGTGATTAAAAGTGACACTTAGCAAGATTCAACTTCAAATCCTTTTAATACATTAGTCAAACATTTCCTTCAAATTTTCCAAATGTTGGTGAAAAGCTTGTGCCATGGCGCTTTCTCACTTTCCTAGGAATATGAAAAAGTCATCCATAAAGATGCACAAAAATGTTCTTAACCATTTACCAAGTATTAAATACATAGCATGATTGAAGGATGTGGGGGCATTCTTGAGCCGAATGCCATGCGTGTAGACATAAGTGCTCCATGGAGTGAAAAAAGCAATCTTGTCCCTATCTTCAAGATGGATGAGGATTTGGTTGTAGCCACTAAATCCTTCTAAGAAGATGTATAAGGTATGTCGGGCTACTCCCTCCAAGATCTTCTTAGTAAAAGGTTGTGGGAAATCATCTTGAACATTTGTTTTATTTAGAATTCTACGCAAAATCTTACCTTCCCACTATTTTTTTTTGGAACAATTACTATAGAAGAGAGCCATTGAGAGAGTTCTATGGGAACTACGATACTTGCCTCTGCATATTTCAGATTGAGTCGGTATGGTGAGCTCCATATTGGTGAAGCATCTTCTACCAAGGGAATTCCATGTAGCCCAAGTCAGTTATTACTGTAAGATCTTTATAGGACCACACAAAGGCACTTTTCTATGTGTAAACGAGTGATGTTACCATATGTAATTAGGTGAAGCGTGGTCAACTCTACTTTAACTGCATCTACATATTTCGGATTGAGTAGGTATGATCAACTCCACATTGGTGAAGCTTCTCCTACCAAGGGGATTCGATGTAGCCCAAGCTCTTTAGGTATCTGTATCTGATCTTTATAGGACCAAGCAAAGGCACTTTTGTATGTGTAAAGGAGTCATGTTACCTTATGTAATAAGAACGGATAGTACCACAACCACATAGCTAAGTGGAATATCTACAGGTTTTCTTCATCTCCTACGTTTACTTCTCACACCAGTGTCTCTCGCATGGTCTCGCTAGAGAATTCGTCGATACTACACATCGGGGTCGCATTCAACTTAAGCTCCATGATATGCTCATTGGTTGACCCACATAGAATATGTGGAAAGAGGTCGTCATATGTGGAAAGAGGAGGTCATCTTGGGCTCTCATGTCAAAATTAATGTCTAGAGGCCCCTTCCCACATTCTTCATTTTCTAGACTTGCAACCATAAAATTGTCCAATTTGGCCTTTTTACCTAGTATTTTCTAGCATAACAATACCGATGTGCCCATTGATGAGATTTGGCCACTTTGACATTTGGTGAGGTTTCCCAACTAGAGGTGCCTTTAGTGAGGTTTCCCAACTAGAGGCGCCTTCCCCTCTCAAGGTGTGTGCATAAAAGTTACCAGTCCTACTTGGCTCATAGGAGTCTATGCAACTAGAAAGGTTGGTCCAACTTGCCCCACTGGAGGTGTCTGCACAGAAAGAGGTGTCTACACAAAAAGAGGTGTCTTGCCTACTTGCGGAGCATGAGGTGGTCCATCCAATCGTATGAGGTGGTTCATCCAAGAGGAGGCACCGCATCTCGCCACTTGGGCCACCTAGGAGTAGGCGCCCAATTTAACCAATTTGGCCACCTTAGAGGAGATGCCCAGCTAGGCCTAGGAGGAGGCACCTAGTATGGGCCACTTGGCACACGGTGCCCCTTCCCTTATTGGCCTAGAGTGTGCCCCTACCCACTGTGGTCTCCCTGAAGTGGGCAACTTTCAATTTTTTGGTCATCTTTGTTTATTTCCAACAACCATCTAGTATGTTTTCTTCCATAATCAACTCTATAAATTACATTTTATTACCACTACCGATCCAATTGAGGGAAGTTGGACATCTTTTGCTAAAAAGTTGCTCCCATGCATAGAAGGTGGGCAATTTCTAGCTTGGTCCCTTTCTTCCTTTAATTCATGAATTTGGAGCACTTTGGGCTTCCTATCATCTAGTTGAACAGGTTATCCTCCTCAAGTGGTAAAGAAGGCATTACCTCAATATCCATGGTTTTTGCATGATCATACCCTTCCTCTAAATGAATCTGCAATCGGTCATTTGACTTGGTGGAGATGCAGAACGTGTTCCTCCCCCAATCTTGGGCTGCATGGTGTGCCTCAGCCAAGGTCTTCCCAAGAGGAAAGGAAAAGAGGTTTCCTTGGGTAGTGCCATGACAACAAAATCGACTATGAATTGGAAGCCTTCCAATAGCATGAGTACCTTTTCAATGGTGCCTAGAGATGTGACTCGGTGATGGTCTACCAATGTCGTTATGAATGGTGCTTCTTTGGTCAAGTCAAGCTTTAACTTCTTCATGGTGAAATCGGGCATCAATTGATACCGAATCCATAGTCAACTATAACTCCTATCAAAATTTCATCCTTAATTAAAACTATTAAGCCTTGAACTATGGTAATCTACTAGTGGCGGGGGAAGTCCATCATGTACCCATCTACACTTGGTGGTGGGCTCAAGTAGGCAAAGCATATGACCTTAAGTAAGTCACTTTGTACCTTAGCATCCATCTTAATGAGTTGATATAGGCTACCCTTATGGTGAGTTTCCTTCATAATTTCTTTTATGTTCAGAGCATCTAAGCATGGATGAGGGCGAGCCACTTGCTCTCTTAAGGTGTCCCTCATCTTCTCATAAGCTACTTCTTTTGCCTTTTTTGTGCTCAATTTGACCTTCTTTTCGTCTTCTCCTTCTTCAGTTTTCTTTGCTCTCCTTGTCTTGTGATTGTCACTTGCCTTGCCTTAGTCATCATGGGTGCCATAGAGGATGAAACAATCGAAGAATACGGAGCCATATCTTCTTCTTGAAGGAGACTACCATCATATGGATTGGAACGGGACAGTTGCACCCGTAGTCCCTTGTGTAATGGTCTTTGGCATCTAGGCAATGTTGACAAGGTGGTGCACCCTCGGATAGGAAGCATTTACTTTGGATATGACCATACTCTCCACATCTATAGCACACAAGAAGTCTCATATACCTTGGACAGTCCGAGCCATTCTCCTCACTATTTTGTGAATTTGATGTACTAGCATAGAAGGTCTTGAGGACGTGGGATTTATCTCGTTATTGAGTTCACTTGAGAAACTAGCAATCGCCAGATTCATGACCATTTCCACAGAATTGGCAAGCCACCCTACTTGGACACTCCATATTAGAATTGCTTCTAACTCCCTCCTGAATTGCTCGATCAGATCCATGAAGCTAGTATAGATAGATTGGCTACCACAATCGCCGGCCTCATGACCATTGTTTCCACACAATTGGAAGGCCACCTTACTTGGACAATCCATATTAGAATTGCTTCTTTCTCTCTCCTGAATTGCTCGATCGGATCCATGAAGCTAGTATAGATGGATTGGCTACCACAATCGCCGACCTCATGACCACTCTTTCCACAGAATTGGGAGGCCACCCTACTTAAACATTCCATATTAGAATTGTTTCTAACTCCCTTCTAAATTGCTCGATCGGATCCATGAAGCTAGTATAGATAGATTGGCTACCATCTACGCAATGTTGACAAGGTGGTGCACCCTCAGATAGGGAGCACTTACTTTGGATATAACCATACCTCCACATTTGTAACACACAAGAAGCCTTGTATACCTTGGTCAGTTCCAACCGTTCTCCTCACTATTTTGTGAATTCCATGTACTAGCATAGAAGGTCTCGAGAATGTGGGATTTATCTCGCTATTGAGTTCCCCTATGAAAGTAGTAATCGCCAGCCTCATGACCAATGTTTCCACAGAATGGGCAAGCCACCATACTTGGACAGTCCATATTAGAATTGCTTCTAACTCCCTCTTAAATTGTTGGATCGGATCCATGAAGCTAGTATAGATAGATTGGCTACCACCTTCAAAGTGTACTCTTTCCTCTTGTATGCATGAGTCCATTGCCATGAACTCTTCTAAGTTCTAAGGCAGCAAGCATCAAGCCTTAAGACTCACAACTTCTATTCAGAGGTCTTTGACAAGGCCTTCTCAATCTACTTCTTCACCAAAATGTCACATGGAGCATGTAGAAAGAGGGCAACAAGAGACTTTGCACGCATATAAAGTTCATGAAATGATTTAGCTAGTTGCAATGTTAGTTTCTCAAGCTAGTCCAAAGCTTTCCCCCATGAGTTACTAGGTCCAAATGTTTGACCGAAAGTGGTTCTCAAAACTCCCCAAGTGGCAAAGTGTCCATCTTCATGTTGGCTATACCACTTGTCTGCAAGCCCATCAACACTAGATGGAAATAGGGCCAGCATGGCATCCTCTTGATTTTGTAATCCGCATCCCTATCATAAGGGAGAAATCTCCCTACTCATCATCTATATCTTCCTGCAAGAGACCCTTGAAGGTAGGAAATTTGATGTTTATCCTTGACAAAAGATTTGTAAGATTCTCCATTGGTAACTAGTTGTCTTCTAAAGTATCTGCGATAGATTTTGGTGCTTCTCTAGCCTCCTCTTTAAAAGGAGGTGTCTCGGCTAATTCTTGAGAGAAATCAATAGGAAGAGCTATGGATATAGGTGTGATTGGTCTTCATGAAGTGTGATGAGATGATCTTTTCCTATAGTAAATCTTTATGGGACTATTGAGGTGACTAAGAGATTCCTTACCTGCTTAGGCAAACTATAGTTTCGCTACCACTTTTGGTGCTTTTCTAGCCTCTTTAAAATGAGGCGTTGCAGGTAATAAAAATCAATAAGAAGAGCTATGTATATAGGTGTGATTGGTCTTCATGAAGTGTGATGAGATGATCCTTTCTTATAATAAGTCTTTATGGGACTATTGAGGTGACTAAGAGATTCCTTAGTTGCTCGGGTGTGAATTATGTCCTCACCTATCCTCTACTAAGTAGAATCTCAACAGAAGAAAAGTAAAAAAGAAGGAGAAATCTTACTTCCAAAAGTGTGTCTTGCACAAAGCATGCAAGTGTCCCACCGGGCGTGCCAAACTATAGCTTCCCTCATTGGGTGGCTACTTTAGGAATGAGCTCTCCTTGGAAAAGTATGCTTTGTAACATGCCTTGTGCAAACTAGGACTCTCCAAGAACAAAGGAATGTAATGTACACTCTGAGAAGCTTCTCACAAAGATGCTTCAAAAAGTGGCATGTGTGCTACATTCTTCCCATCCTATTTACCCCATTGCTCCTAAAATAGATATTATCCAGAGTAATCAAGTGTGGATATGTGGCCACCATGACTCTGAACATTGTTGATTGGTCGTTTGATAGTGGTGCATCAAAGCGCATGACTCTTGACCTTAGCGTGTTCCGATCTATATCGTTTGCTAAACCAAATATTTTGATTTCTTGTACTAATAACCATACTCTTCTAGTAAAAGGCATAGAAACCGTAGTTCTTACTACTCAAAGTGGAAAAGATTTCTCAAAACTTATTTTCTATATCTCCATTATTGAAACAACATTTGAGTAGCATATTTAACATGAGCGAGTGCATTCTGTATGACAATGATAAAGAAGTGATGTTTCTTTAGTACTTATATATAATATGTTTGTCCTCAGTACACATCATACCCACAAAACTTACACAACATTTGTAATGTTCCAAAAAAGTCTTTAACTAGTACTCGTTATGATTGTACAAATCTTGTGATGGATTTTTTTTTAGACCGCCAACATAAAACTAGAACAACACAACACAGATATACAACTCCACACAAAATAGACCAAACACCAGCAGTCCAACACACAACTTAAGCAAAATGTACTTTCCAGCACAAGGGTTACATCATAGTACATTGTAGAGACTAGTCACATAAACTGGCCCAGCACAACAATAAGTAGCCCAACCCACAACTAGAACAGCCCAAGGACTAATCCAAGACTAAGGAATACAACATGAATATAATTGATAGAGTCCAACACTTGTGTATAAGATAGGGGAGCCTGCATGCTTGTATGTATCCTCCTGTGTCTCCCAACTTCCCATGTTCCATGGCCTTTCATATATTGGCCAAGCCCTTTAAAGCATACAAGGGTTCAAGTTTGAATTTACAATGAGATTGTTTCTAGCAATATGGTCTTGAACCACATTCTTTGTTTTATGGAGGGTGACTTAGGTTGACATAAAGGAGGGTACTTCATGAAAAAAAATAAAAATCTCTCTGAGTGAATAAAAACCTCGATTTTTATTTCGGGTATGAACGATTTAAACGATTAAATCTCGATTTAAATCTTACGACTTAAATCTCTCGGTCACACTATGTTCTAGAGGGATCTTTTTTGGCGATCAGAGATAGTAGGATTGACTCACAATGGAACCTTATGGTCTCATAGGTATGGGACCTCCTTATCACAACCTTACAGATAGAGATGGTTTGATCAGAGGAAAATGTTCTCTTATGATTGCCACTAAGTTTCTTGCATCCATGTGATAGAAGACTCATTCTATGAGTTGAGTCACTGATGACATCTACCTTATGACAAGGATTACAATCCATAATAGTCACATGAGGGTACTTGTCAAGTGATTAGGAATTTAGTTCTTCAATAGGTTTTGGGGAGTGAGGCATCCATGGTGTGTTTTTGCTTTGACAACATTATTTACATATTGTTTTGGGTTGATTTTTGGAGCTACCTTGCGGAATCTCACATGCATGGACCACATCATCCTACATAAAATGGTCCTTAAAGATACCCAAAAACTCCTACTCTCAAGCTTAAATCATCGTCTCCAACATGAGCCACTCGTACATGTACATGTCGTATAATCCCATCCACTATGCTAGCCAAGTATCGATAGCATGATTTGTGGAAAATAAGTTCCCACAATTGATTGTGGATTTTGGAAGTCCACCTTCTCAACTTGTACCAAGACCCACAACGATTTAGATGATTGGGATACCCCACTTGGCCACCAAGACTTTTCAATTTCCATCCTTTGCTCTATTTAAGATGTTGCATACATGTTTGCAAATGTATCCATTGCTTCATTCCTTGTATTGCATTTGTATCTAAATTCATTGATTAAAAGTACTATGCCATTGCTTTAGCCTGCATACACACAACCAAAATGTTGTTGCTGCAAGTGATGGAATTGACAAAGATTGCAAAAAGGTCAATCGAATTCTCAAGAAGAAAAAGCTCCAAGAAAGTTCAACCAAAATCTGAATCAAAAGATGAAGATTCTAGCGATGCAAACCTATTGTCCATGAAGTTAAAGACCATATGAAAGAAGAATGGACATCCTAAAAATCAAAGCAAAGCTTGCCTACTATACCAAATATGCCGAAATCCCAAAAATACCATGGAGTAATGTGCTTTGAGCTACACTTTGTGCAACATATGCCAAGGTGCAGCTCTTTCAAGAGTAGAATTCAAATAGGCATACAAACGGACTAGTCTTAGTCACTATGACATACAAAGTGATCAGGTGTGTTCGGTTCGGTGCATTTAAGGTGCAAAGACCGAACCTTACGTCCCAAGTAAAGTGCGTAAAGTTCATTTAGGGTTTGTTAGGTGCATTTAAGGTAATTTAGGGTTTGTTAGGTGCATTTAAGGCACCCTTCCCTTACCTTTCCTTTGAGGCAAGGTAAAGTGCATTGCATTACAAAATCATAATATATATTAGTATTTAGTACATACAAGCCCTCACCTCTGATAAAAAATTTCAAATTTCGTTGCTATAGTACATGCTATGTGGGAATTGAACTCATGACCTACCAGCTAGGAGTATGATGGGCTAACCACTTGCCCCAAAAGCCATGGTTGAGGATTACTTCCTAATCCTCCCTCTTAGGGTATGGTTCAACCATCTCTTGCCCGTCATTTCTTGAGTCTAACACTCTCTTCCCCTTCTAGAGATCATTTTCCTCAATGATCAATCCTTGATCTCCCCTTGAATTTATATCATCACCCTTGCACATTCTCTTGAACCTTCTTGTTCTCAACCTTGGTCTCATGAGCCTTGCCTTTCCGCTTCTTGGCCACTTGCCTATGGACTCGCCTTGCTCTTAACCTTGGTTTTTTGAACCTGGTTCTCACCCATGCAAGGTATCTTGGATCCTCAATCTAGTGCTTCCCTATCGAGATGTACCCTGGGGAATGTACCCTAGCAGGATGTACCCTGGAAGGATGTACCCTAGCATGATGTACCCTGGCATGATGTACCCTAGTGGGATGTACCTTGCGATATGGCACGCCGCACAGCGCTGCGCATCCACCTTGCCAAAGCCTAATTCCTAGGCTCTGATACCAATTGTGGGAATTGAACTCATGACCTACCATCTAGAGTATGATGGGCTAACCACTTGCCCCAAAAGCCATGGTCGAGGATTACTCCCTAATCCTCCCTCTTCGGGTTTGTTTCAACCATCTCTTACCCGTCATTTCTTGAGTCTAACATGCTATGTGTGATCGACAATTGTCGATATCATGTGTCACTCTGTGTGTGTAACATGTATCATCGTGTGCATCAGACATGTCTTCTAGACGTGTGTGATCATTGATGTATAATGCATGTGTAAGTGTGTATGACCGAAAGCTGATGACATCATTTGTCACTCTGTGTGTGTGTGTGACCGATGACAAGTGGCATGGGTGTGTGGCATGTGTCACGTATGTGACATGTATGATGTGTGAGACATGTGTGACCACTGACTATGTGTCTCTGTGACATCAATCATGCATGATGTGTGTGATATCTAAGAGTGTGTGACATGTCACATGTGTCTATGACACCTGTGTGACACGTCACATGTGTGTGTGCACTATAGCGAGTGACACGTGTGTGTGACTCTTGAGATGTGTGTGGGGCGAAACATGCTTAGGAAATGCTTTGCTCTCGGGAAAGATGCTCGCAGATGACCACAATACAAAATGGCATATGCACGTAAACCAAAGTACCTTAAAGGTTAAGTGTGCAATTTGTCAACGAACCAAGAAGCCTAAACGCACGAAATTGAACCTTATAGACGAACCGAACTGAACTGATTCGGTTCCATCGTATCAAAAATAGCCAAAGAACCGCATCTACTCATAAGGTTCGGTTCGAACCAAACCAAAGGGAACCTTTCGGGGGTAAGGTTCAAGAACCACATCAACCATGATGACATAGAAATGGAGTGGTTCCTCCACTACATACAAAAAACATCGACTTTATTATCCCATGTATGAAGAATGGAAACGGTAGGATTCTCAACAAAGAGAGCACAAAAATAGAGATTTTCCACAAAGAAACTTCCGACAAAGGGAATTCCGCAATTCAAAAGGCTAGTAGCAAGACAATGGGATAATTTGAACAAGATGCATAATGCCCCCAAGTATAATTGATATAATAAAACAAGTAAATGGTGTTTTTTCCACATTGAACTAGGGATCAATGTCACAATTGTCCATTGACAATTGAATACGATAGGCCGAGAAAGGGGGGGAGGACTAAGAAGTCCATTCTTGAGGCTTGCATAGTAACGTTGACAATGGAACCTAGTATTGAAGCAACAACATTGACTACTGGGTCAACAAGATATGAAAAATGCAAATATGAAAAAATTATAACCTTTAATGAAAGAGAGGATCAAGTTCTACAAAGCAATTAGATGGGTGGAGCACAAAGATCGATCCTAGAAGAATAAGCAATCTGCTTCTCCTTAAAATTGTCCTTCCAATCAAGACACCAAAAATTCTAACTCAATGGAACTAGAGCATTCATCTGGCTATGAAGAAGTGGAACGCCAAAATCTAGCTTTTTGAAAAGATATATTAAGAAGTCCTTTGCAAATCCCACTTGGAGATTTGGTGAACCTAGTCCCTACCTTCAAGTAGGAATTGGAGAAGAGTTATTGCAGCCCATTACCAACTCCTAAAGTACCCATAAATCTTGGAGACATCAATGCTCAAGCAATGGATGGAGTTGACTCTGCCACTCCTTTCATTTCAATGTTGTACAGGCAAAATGCTATTAAGCAATCCTAAAAGATGGTGTTTAAAGACAGATCAATAAAATTTGTCATTCGAGAAGGAAATAACATTTAAAGCCAAA
This sequence comes from Ceratopteris richardii, assembly GCA_020310875.1. Classification (NCBI taxonomy): domain Eukaryota; kingdom Viridiplantae; phylum Streptophyta; class Polypodiopsida; order Polypodiales; family Pteridaceae; genus Ceratopteris; species Ceratopteris richardii. The sequence goes on from MU260440.1 coordinate 133,989, forward strand.
CATGTACATGGGCATAGCTATTCAGGAGGATGGTAGGAAAACCTAGGTGTAAAATAAGCTAATAAGAACAAAGGTACTTTCTTCATCCCTCCTTGCTTCCAGCCCCATCTCAAAGAAGCCTTCAAAAGCTTTGCAAGTTGCAACAAGCCTTCGGTTGCTCGACTTGGACATTGGTTCATAAACTTATGATCCCTTTAATTTTTTGGTGTCTTAACATGTGAGCATGAGAAAAGCAATGATTTGTATGCCCTCACTTAGGTTCACACGAGAAAAAAATGGTTGCTCATGTCCTCTCCTTGAGAAGCATAACTCCAAGAAGTGTGCTTAATTTCGAAGGTGGTCGCATACCTTCTTGCGAGTGAAACCAAAAAGTGAGGGGGCGGTTTGCACTCTCCATGGCTGTGTTAGCTCCAGTGCATATGAGTTCATGTTCTCTCTCTAGAGAGCTGCCCACTTTATGTGTTGTGTGCCAAGGCCCCATACACCTTTGGCTCAAATACCCAAGTATTGATGCACTTCTTTTATTTCCTGAGAACAAGGTAACGATGATGATGATGATCAATCATGACATGTAGCTGCATAATTGTTGTCCTCCTTGCCACATGACCTATTTTGTCCCGATGGCTCTAACTTCCTTGTGGCACCTCACATGTGCCATTTGACACATATATGAGGTGTCCACCATCTTATCATAGCAAGACGGAATTCATATGCCCCTCACCATGTGACACATTCATATCATTTCAATAGTTTGCAAGAAGTGGGCCTGCATTGACCATGATAAAGGAAAAGTTGGAACCTCTATGGGGTACATTACAATTGGAAAATCTATGGGGTACATTAGAGCTTGCTAAATTGTGCCCTTCATATTATGAACTCTAAATTGAGGAAGCTATCCCCATTATTTTAAATTACTCCTATAGTCAAGTTCACAATAAGAAAGAGAATAAAAAGCATTAATTGAGCTCTTATATCAAGAAGTCATGAACAATCAATATTTTTACTTCAATAAAAAATAATTCCATGTGTATCGATCAAAATCACATGAACAATCACACACACACACAATGTAGAGAGACAGGGGCACATTCAGGTGCACGTGTGCAGTGGAGAGAACGTCATACCTCTACAAAAAAGTAAACAACTAGAATAGAGAGCAAGAGAAAGGTAACTTACGTAGTATTGTGTACAATCTCCCCCACATGCTTTATCGGATCTTGTCTCAAAGAGTGTATACTTATAAAACATTCTATTGATTTAAAAATAGATTTTCTTTACAAATAAAGTGCAAAAATAAAAATTTGTTTTTACAAAAAGTACCATAAAAGGAGGTTCATATATCTATCTATAAAAAAATGTGCATATGTGATTCAGGTTTATACGTTTAGTATGAAGAACTTCTTACTTAAAATATGTCATTCTTAACTTATAAAAGCATATTCAATTCTCTAATAAATCCCCCACTTCCTTGAAGGTTCTGACTTACGTTTCTTTGCCCTTTTCCTGGCCCAGCAATTATATATGCTATTTCGGAGCTAAATGTAGAACAAAAATCAGTAACAGTAGCAAAGTAAGCAACATAGCATTGGCGTAAGACATAAGAGATTTTACTTGGCATATGTTGGTAAACTTTAAACAAAAGCATTAACTTACCTCACGCACAGCTGTGATTTCTGCATGGGCAGTTGGATCCGAGTATTCCAGAACCATATTATGGCACTGCACAACTATCTCATTATTCAAAACCACAACTGCTCCAAAAGGACCACCATGTCCACAATTCACACCATTATAAGCCTCCTCTACAGCTAATGAAAGAAACTCATGATCTCTTTCCTGCAGTTCTACAGAGAAACAACCGAAGGTTATTTGGATAATTATGTTTACTCCAGAGAATATAATTTTATCTGGAACAAATCCAATATATTGTGTATCATATCAGATAAATCATCATACGCAAATGGCGTTCAATGTAATGGACTTTGTATCTTCCGCTCTCAATTTCAGATAAGAGTGGATTGAAAAGCAAAACTGATATAGATAAATAGCAAACGAGAGCTTTCAGTGAATGAGACCAAATGATTATACGTTTTTTAATAAAAATACGGAATATGTAACGTATATTAGTAAATAACCGAAAATAAATAATAAATAAGTAAATAATTAAAATCTAAAGAATGTGATACATAGATTTATGTTTGCTCACGTTCATTCACTCTTACAATCCGATCTGTAACAAATTACTTCTCCAATAAGGCTCATATTCACATTGGCCTCCTTTTTCCCTCAATAAAAACACAGCTTATTCTGCGTCCCTCGATAACTTCACAGTGGCATCATTTTTAACAAAATGAAATATGTAAAAGACATCAGACCTTCTTGATGCCCGGGAAATTTTGAAGCGACCGAAATAGTTTTGTCGTTCTCGAGGACTGTCAGCTCCACTGCAAAGTTGTTAAAGAAAGACATCAAGAAAGATGGATATGACTAAACCTTAAGCGCCTTTTTAATCGTTGGTAAAATGTTTCACCTGTTTCATCCATTCGATTGAGCTTTAGAGTGAAAAATCCTTCAATATGGAAACACCTCACAAAAAATAACAGCTGCGAAAAGTAACAAGAAAATATAAAATAACACAGCATATTGAGTACGATTAGCTATGATAAACAGAACGCTGAAAAGTTGAACATCAACAAACAAGGAGCTGTACAATTAATCATGCATATTCAAAAGGCGTTATAAAACATCATTCTTCCCCTTCCCTCGGTGTAGATGTAGTATTCTGCTTGTGTGAATCCACAGGAACCCAGAGCCTATCTAGCGCCCAGGAAACAATGCAAACATCAACAATGTTGCCATCTAGAATGAATGTGGTCCAACCTCTAGTGGAAGAATCCAGTTGTACTAATTTAAATGTAATCGATGGAATAAAATTTGCTCGAGCTGCTACGTGGAGAAGGATGCGTGAAGTTTGAACTTCAACTAAACCTGCACATTCATGTTGAAGATGTATATGCGCATCGAACAACGAAAAGCACAAAAATATACTATATGGATGACCAGGTGAAGCAGTACTACATACGTGAGCGGTACCTGTATAGAAACTTACCAACCTACGTAACGAGGACTATGATCAAAAGCGAATGCGTTACAGTGCAACATGGGGACTGCTGTCTGGCAGAAAAAGAAGCCAAGATAAAATACTGAAGATTCTCGTGAGGTGAAAAAGATGTAAAATCGCCCCGTCATTCCCAAAACAAAATTTTGTTCTTTCCCATAGAGCAGCAAGAAATCATATTAGAAAACATACTATACGAAATCTCGAGGTGAGAGTGGGGCCCTCGGGGAACATTCCTTGAGATCAATCATTTTTAGTGGGTGATATATGGCCAAGTTGGTAAAAAAGGAAGAAGTTGAACTTTGAAATCTTATCCTTACAAAACATCCGACGTAGATATGTGTTAGGGGGTGTGAAGTAAAGGTGCAAACCCAAGTCCAAGGGGCAGCCCATCGGCTCGAACCCGCTTGAAACTTGAGCTTGCGCGAAGGGACATCCAAAGGGCCTTTGCTCGAGAGTAACCCGAAAACGAAAGGACTCCAAAGATAAACGCGCGGAAGCTCACAAATAAAGATAGAACGGCCCGAAGGCCTACGCATGCGGAAGCGACTTAGAAATTCCCCAAGTAGTTGAGAACGACCACCGTAGACAAACGCGTTCTCGCGGGGCACCGTCAAACGATGAAACGCGCACCCAAGTGCGGAGCAGACGTTTAGTCCTAAACCGAAACGAGGAGGCCGTCATGCTCAAGCCAACCCCAAAGGGACCTCAACCCGAAGATACGAGGTGGCCGGCCAAGGCGTGCCAACCTCACGGCTCATAACCGTCAAGGGACCCAAGACCCGCCGAGACGGGGCGGGGGACGCTCCCGTTACCAGGCATCTACCCACGATTCTAGAGACAACCGACGTTCTCCAAAACGGTGAGGAAGGGAAGGCTCGGCACACACGTCCATAGTGTTTCTTAGCCCGCACGTTGGAGGGCACTCCAGTCCGGTCCGCCGTGCAGAGGATGTCATGGAACCCACTCCCCTTATAGTTGCGCACAATTCGACACAGCAGGGAATACCACCCAAGCACCAAGATGGGCTGGATAGAAATACAGGGCCGTCACATATTCACCCCCTCTTCAACAGACTTCTCGTCCTCGAGAAGTTCACCTACAGGTGCTAACTTAATCCTGTTTGCGGTGTAGTTGCAGGGGTGACATTTCGTGAAATGGCTTTTATGACTCTGCATGGTGTTCTTACTCTCAAAGGATGGAGCAGTGTCCTTATAACCATGGGTTGTCGTGCAAAAACATATATAAGGGAAACTTATTTGTGCAAGAGGTGCGAACCTAACACCGCTGGTTTGGCTCGAAGCAAAGGGACTACGAAGAAGATGACTTGCCCCACTCCGACTGCATCGGGACAAAGTCAAGCTCCACATGAGCCAAATTTTGCACTTAAGGGGACCTCGCAGTTTGGGTCAAAACGCTTTGCCTCTTTGTAGGCTGAATGCGTACTTACGTCCAAGAACCTTCAAAGAGATCCTATCGTTAAGACAGATGGCCAGTCCATCCAACTCAATTCGCTTATGAACGGTTCAAATTGCCCTTGTATCGTCGCTACGATAGATTTGGGCCTTAGCACTTGGAAAATCCAAGACAACTCTTATCGTGAAGAGGGTGATCAATCCCCTAGAGTCAAGTCGCAATCCGGACGTTCATCTTGCCCCTTTATCGCCCTGCGATAAGAATGGGCCTTTCCTTTCCATAGAGCGTGAAGCTTGACGCATCAAGACTTCAAGCCGATGTCTGAAGACATTGCCCTTTGTTGCCGTGCAACAGGATGGGCCTTTCCAAACCGAAGATAAAACTTAGTGCCAAACGACACCAAGCCGTTCTCAAAGAGAACACGAATGCCCCTTCCCGAGCTGATATACAAAAGAGGGTCAAACCCAAAAACTGTGGTGGACGCTCCACACACACAACCCTTCGTTTCCAATCCAACATCCGAAATCACCAAGGCACGGCGCCCCTACACCGGCCAAGGCAAATCCCACCAAAAGAGAGGCCTATCGGCGGCCCTCAAGCTTTACATAACAAAAGCATAGACATGCGGCGAATGCGCGACTTACAACATGCTAGCGGAGTTCCTGAAAATCACCTTCTGTGATGGAAGCGGCCGTCTCGACCCGCTCCACACACCCACCATATTTTCAGCTTTGCACAACCAATCACCAAGAGGCGACGGATCCCATTACATCCGCCTAGCACACGCCCATCATGCGCTCCTTGGCAATTTCCACCTCATCCAAAACGAGCCTATCGTCGGCCCACCAGCTTTACGCTCCAAAGGCACGATCGCACTGCGCATAGCGGCTTACTCTTGCGTCGGCCATCCTTTCCGAAACGGTAACTCGGGCCCCGAAGGCACACCACGAGCTACCCTTGCACATAAGCCTCGGCCTCTACCGGGACCCACAGGCATCTACCCAACTTGCCCCGGCCTCGAAGGGATCCCGCAGGCGGCTCACAACGAAGAGGCACGGACGAGGGGACCCCAGCCACACTCGCCGGCCACACCCACACACTTGTCCCGGTCTCAACGGAACCCGCGGACTCAACACGCAAAGGCACAGAACGAGGGGGACCTATCATTGTCACTGCCCGTCTACCAAAGCCTACACACTTGCTCCGGTCTCGAAGATCCCGCGAGCGACTTGCCGACCTAGTGAATCGAACGAGGGGGACCTTGACGTCACTGCCCGTCGACCACGCTACCTTGTCCCGGTCTCGAAGGAACCCGCGGACTCACTTTCCCTTTCCTACTGCCCCAACCGCGCGAGGGGGACCTAAACGTCACTGCCCGCCGGTGGGTTGCCTTTCTCCCTTTTCCAACTTTGCCTCGGTCTCGAAGGAACCCGCAGGCGCGGACCACACGAGGGGGACCTCAACGTCACTACCCGTCGGCCGCTCACACTTACCTTTGCCAAACCTGCTAGCCGCACGAGGAGGACCTCAACGTCACTGCCCGCCGGCATAGCCCATTCCTTTTCCCAAACTTACCCCGGCCTCTAACGGGAACCCGCGGGCACGCAAACCTCAAGATGCACAATCGGGAGGAAACCAAGTCCATCCCGACGGCCAAGCCCACACACGGGCGCTCACCCACAACGGCACGAAAGGGGAGGAATCCAAGTCCAAGCCCGCCGGCCAACCAACACACAACTTTGCCCCGGCCTTAAGAGGACCCGCGGGCGCCAACCTCAAACCGACACGAACGGGGAGGAACCCAAGTCCAAGCCCACCGGCCAACCAACACACAAGCCCCGGCCTTAAGAGGACCGGCGGGCGCGATACCCCGAAACGGCCATAAACTTGCTCCGGCCTTAGAAGGACCCGCGAGCATGGCCAAACCCAAAGACGGCCCGAACGGGAGAACCATGTTCAACCCGACAGCCCACACACTAGCCCCGGCTTCATGGAGACCCGCAGGCACGATACCACTAAACGGCCCGCACGGGAGGACCATGTCCAACCCGCCGGCCCGCACAACCTTTTCCATCGAAAACACACTCCTACACTCGGAGCACCCAAGCTACCCGACGGTTCGGCTTCCATAGCCTCACAAAAGATCGCGGAACACCCAACATAAGGGTCAAGACTTTTCTAGCATAAAGTGGAATCAGGGCGGCATACTTGTTCCCAACTGACATAACAAAATCTGCCCGAAACTTCGCGGGCTCCGAGGCTACCCAAGCGCCTCTCCAAATCTCATGAAATTTAGCATGGCACAGCCTTATATTAGGTAGAATGAGGGGGCAAAAGAACAAAGCTGAGAGATTTCATTTTCTCCCCCAAATTCCACTTACAAAATGCATAAAAACTATTGTATACTGCTACCCGGCAGCCCATGAAAATGAGAGGGAGGGGACCAACTTGCCCACACACCCCAACCTGAAGATATCTTGCACAAGAGCCGGCCCGAGCCCTCGCGAGGAGAGGCCCGTCGGCACCGCCTAGTGTCACTCCTGTGGAGATGTGCTACGCGCGGACGGTAGGAGCCCTTCCCAGTGGTTCACGACTTACGGCGCGGAGCGACTTACCGCGTTACTCCTACCCGGCTTCACAGGGCAACCTTGCCAGTCAATGGAGGATATACCTCCCTCCTCGAAGGGGGAAAACGGGGCCGTAGCCACACCCATCCAGCCTAAGAGGGATACGATCAGGAGAGGGAGGCCCGAAGGCCGAGCCCACAAACACATAACTGGGCGAATAGAAGTGCCTTTCACTTAGGATCCAAAAACGGTGAGACGGCTGCCACTCCGCCCCACGACCTGTTGCCACCCGGGCCTTAAGAACCGATCCGCTGCCAAGAACCATGCCTTTGCCGATGGCCCGAAGCCGAACGGCTCACTTGAAGCACAAAAGTCATAAGAAAAATTTTCTGAATTTTTGCCAAACGACCGACGTCCCACGCGAGGCCCGTCTCCGCCGGCATGCACCGTTTTTCCAAACCTGAAATTTCTGCCCATTGCCGACGGCCCGTCCATGGCACCGCCGATGGCTCACACGCACCCGACCCACAGAGCCGAAGCTCTGATACCAAATGTGAAGTAAAGGTGCAAACCCAAGTCCAAGGGGCAGCCCATCGGCTCGAACCCGCTTGAAACTTGAGCTTGCGCGAAGGGACGTCCAAAGGGCCTTTGCCCGAGAGTAACCCGAAAACGAAGGGACTCCAAAGATAAACGCGCGGAAGCTCACAAATAAAGATAGAACGGCCCGAAGGCCTACGCATGCAGAAGCGACTTAGAAATTCCCCAAGTAGTTGAGAACGGCCGCCGTAGACAAACGCGTTCTCGCGGGGCACCGTCAAACGATGAAACGTGCACCCAAGTGCGGAGCGGATGTTTAGTCCTAAACTGAAACGGGGAGGCCGTCATGCTCAAGCCAACCCCAAAGGGACCTCAACCCGAAAATACGAGGTGGCCGGCCAAGGCGTGCCAACCTCACGGCTCATAACCGTCAAGGGACCCAAGACCCGCCGAGACGGGGCGGGGGACGCTCCCGTTACCGGGCATCTACCCACGATTCTAGAGACAACTGACGTTCTCCAAAACGGTGAGGAAGGGAAGGCTCGGCACACATGTCCATAGTGCTTCTTAGCCCGCACGTTGGAGGGCACTCCAGTCCGGTCCGCCGTGCAGAGGATGTCACGGAACCCACTCCCCTTATAGTTGTGCACAATTCGGCACAGCAGGGAATACCACCCAAGCACCAAGATGGGCTGGATAGAAATACAGGGCCGTCAGAAGGGGTGATATGGTCAAGTCGATAAAAAAGGACCAAGAGGGAGAAATCCTGAAAGCTTCCAATTTTCACTAAGGTTGCGTAGATATGTGTTAGAGGGTGATATGGCCAAGTCGATAAAAAAGGACCAAGAGGGAGAAATCCTCAAAGCTTCCAATTTTCACTAAGGCTGGTATCACATGGGATTGGAAAGCATGGGATTGGAGAAACTTTGTACTTTCTGAGGTGGTTCCAAGTAGAACTCTTTCCAAAACTATAGTGGTGCTTTCAATCTCTTCATAACTATGGATGGAACACGGAGTAAAAGCAAATTGTATGGTGGCTTCATGTGAAAAGGAGATAAGGATGGAACATGCATTAAAGGCTATGCATTTCTAACCAATAAATACAAGTAATATTATCTCATTCCAATAATCCTCTTTGAAGATGTTACAAGCCATTGACGGCCCCAATTGTTTGGTTAACACCCATGTTCTTATGTGGCAAATGAAGGGGCTTTCTCTTCCAAGCAACAATGAGCAGATGAGTCTTAGGCTTTTCGTGGATGAAACAAGTTCTTTTCTCTTAAACGAGACTAATTGTGTGTTCTTTTTTCGGTGATGTCTAAATACTTTATATGGTCTCTAGCTCTAGGATTAACCATACTAAGATGCATTTAAATTTGATTACAAAAACCCCTCCGTAGTTTCTCATGGATCAAGGATGTAAGGAGCTCAAGAAAAATTAAATTTATCATCTTATAGGGATCCCATTAAGGTTAATGACTTCAATGAATCAAAGATGGAACTGAGTTGTAAATAAAATTGAATCAGAGTTTCAATGCTAGAAGGGAATGCCATTAAACATGATCGAGTGTGTGATGGTGATTAATACCTTTTCTCATCTCCCCCATATTTTATTTTTTGGCATGCTAGCCAGGACTCAATGACATTGAGTTGGCTCAGTTGTAAAGAGCTTGTAGAAATTCCCTCTAGAAGAGGACCCAAATAGGAAGGTTGTGTCAAAAATAAATTGGGATGTTTGTTTCAGCCCTAGAGAAGCAGGTGGTCTAGGCATTCTTAACAGTGGGCATATGGCAAACAAGCTAGCTACAAATGGATGATCGAATCATGGAATAATAAAAGGCCTTCTTTGTCAGAAATGATTTTTAGGAATAGCCAAAACCTATCACTCTCAGGAACTCCTCATTGGAATAGCCATGACCATATCACTCTTCTTTTCCCCCAAACCTTAGTGATCCCTGAAGGCTCTAGTTTAGTCTCATCCCTATGGAGAGTTTGGAATAATCTAAAGCCCCATTGTGTCATCAACAATGTCTAGAAGTAGTTGGTTGGTATCTGTAAGAACGATTCCATTTGGCTTCCATCTCTAGTGTCAAGGCGATTGAGATCATAGATATTTAGAAGGCTAATATGCTATGGTCTAATTTCATTCTCTTGTGGAAGCATATCTAGAATTAGGATATGAGCGAGTGGAATAGATTTGAGGGCATTGATCCCGTTCAGATGCTAGACCATGATGATTGTGGTATGTTGCTATGCATATCCTATGCTTGGGATGACTCGAAGGTTTGACTTTTCATTGGTCAATAGGTGCCACACCTGCATTGGATGAAGTAGACAAATGTCAATAAGAGTGAAGACATTCCTAGAATCAAGAGAAACATGGAGCCACACCACAATCTCAACAAGAAATGGTGCATGAATCGTCCCTAAATGAAATAGGATTTCAAGTTCAAAGAGTTTTTTGGTTTCCATTGGTGGAAACCAAGCCAGCAATCCGTTTATGCCAAATTATCCATCATGGGATTTAGAACAATGCAAGAACTAGAAAAATATGGAGTGTCCCCCCCCTAATGTGAAATATGTTCTAGAGGAAGAGAGACTATTGGAAACCTCTTTTTCTCATGCTCAGATAGTATTCTTGTGTGGAAGCAAGTTAGCAAAAGCTGTCCATCTTGATTCGCCAATCAACTGAACGCAAGTTTTTTTGGGTGAGGCTATTGGATGCTTTGTAATTCTCTAGAACGTGATAAAAAGCAAAGTCAGAGGAAAAATTCGGGAGGAAAGATGTGCGACCGAATTTGGAGAGACTCCCAAAGAGTGGACTAAAGAGAAAAACCTAGAATTCATAGGCAAAAGAATTGAGAATTGTTGGAGTTTGAGGTATATGGAAGCACACGAACAACACAAGGAAGAAGAAGATGCTCAAAAAACAACACACAATACTCAATGTATTACCAAGTGAATGTACAAAGATAAGTAACATGTTAGGGTTATAAGCATATGTACAAACCAGGGGGGACCTCCTAAAGAGGGAAAAAGTTACCCTGAAGGTCCTAAGAGTGTTCACACACATCACTACCAAAATATACCAACAAATCCCACCTCGGAGTGATGTGGTGAACAAGGAGCTAGCACTCATGTATAAGGAAGTGCCAAGCTATGTGGAATCAATCCACAAAAATAAGTAAGCCCAAAGCTTTGCAAAAAGTTTCAAACTTATCCCTAGGCAGAGCCTTTGTGAAAAGGCCTACAATGTTCTCTTGTGTAGGCACACATGTCAAATTGATCTTTCTAGCAGAGAACCTCCCCCTAACATAATGATAGTGTACCTCAATGTGCTTAGTATGAGCATGGAACACAAGGTTCCTCGCAACTACCAATGTGCTTTGACTATCAATGAAGGTGGTGGTGGCAGAAGACTGACCAACACCCAAATCAACCAAAAGGTGTTTGAGCCACACACACTCAGCAATCATTATGAAAGCTTCCCTATACTCAATCTCATAACTAGAAGTGGCCACAGTAGGCTACTTCTTACTCAACCAAGATATGCATGAGCTACTAAGCATGAAGCAAAAACCACTGGTGGACACACAAGAGTCATAGCAACTAGTCCATCAAAGTCACAAAAAGCATCTAGATCTGGCAATGGTGATCCCCCCTTGGGATAAAACAATCCAAGTAGCCAGGTACCACTCAAGTAGCGAAAGATTTGCTTAACCACCCACCAATTCTAGACACGTGGGCAATGCATAAGCCTGCTCATCTAAGAGATAGCAAACTGAATATCAGGCCAGGTAATGCATAAGTAAATCAAGCATCCAATAGCCTCTTGATAGAGAACAACATCAAATGCATCTCCTACATCATGAAGAATCAATCATAAACCTATTTCCATAGGAGTGGCAATAGCTTTGCAGTCTTCAAGGCCAAAACCCTACAATAATATTTCAATATATTTTGTTTGACACAAAGCTATTCCACCATCATCCTGCATAAACTAAATGCCCAAATAATGATGCAAATACTGGAAATATTACATCTCAAAAGAGGCATGCAAATCAGCCTTAAAATAATCAATATGCTTCTCATTAGGACCAATGAGTAGTATGTCATCAACATAGACAACAATGATCAGAAGCACATCATTCGCACGCTTAACATATGTGGTGCTCTCGATTGGCCTGTTCTTAGAACCACGTGCAATCAAGTAGGCATGTATCTTTTCATACCAAGCACATGGTGCTTGCTTCGAACCATATAATGCCTTTTTCAACCTACACACTTTGCTTTCATGACCTTTTTGTACAAAACCATGGGTTTGAAATCCATACACTTCTTCATGTAAATCACCATTCAAAAATGTACTTATAATGTCCAACTCATGTACATTCTGACCGCGATGAGCTTCAAGTGAAAAAATGCTACAAACGATAGTCATTTGGCATGTGTGTGCAAAGGTCTCATAAAAAACCAATGCCTCTTTCCTGAGCATAACCTTTTGCAACAAGCCTAGCCTTGTACTAGTCAACTAATCCATCTGGATTATGTTTCAGTTTGTATACCCATTTAGTGCCAACCTTAATTTTGTGCTTCATCAAAAGAAACAAGATTATTCTCATCACAAAGAGTAGAGGCAGCCATATCATAGCATCTTGATGCAAAAGAAGCACTATGAGAGCTTGAACGAGTATGATAAGTGAAATGTGCATTTAATTTTCTATCTTGTAAAGTCTGCATAGCCATTTAGGCATAGATTTTGCCTCCTCTATATCAGGCCTCTCATCAAAAAGTGCATCATGTAAATCTGCATTAGAAATGGAATGATCTACAGCATCATGTGAAACATGTACAGGCTAAGAAATTGTCTCATTTCGACCAACACTTGATTGTCCACTTGTATAAAGAGGCAACAAAGTGTCATACAAGCTTACTAATGTCTCCTTACTACATGAAAGTAATAGTTGAATTGCATCTTCCACAAAGACAACATCATGGCTAACCAAAATGCATTTAGTATGTGGATGATAGAGACGATAGCCTTTGCTTTCAGAACTATACCCAACAAAAATATGTTTCACTGCTTTATCATCCAACTTTTTGCATGTTGTACGACCATGAATGCATATACCAAACAACCAAAGACATGTAGATGAGCAACAAATGGCTTGTAACCATCCCAAGACTCATATGGAGTGATAGACTACAATGTTTTGGTGGGATACCTGTCAACTACATATGTTGCATACATAACAACCTCAAGCTAGAAGCTATGTGGTAAAGCCTAACTTTTGACCATAAACCTCACCATCTCCATGAGTGACATGTTCTTCTTTTCAACAACTCCATTATATTTAGGTGTATGTGACACTATATACTAATGTTTTATCCCACATTCAGCCATAAATGCATTAAAATCAGTATCCCCTCCTCGATCAGAATGGAGGGTGCCCATTTTACATGCTATCACATTTTCAACCAAAACCAAAAATTATTTGAAGCATGGACTTTGCTTTTAGTGGATACACTCATGCATGCCTAGAAAAATCATGATAAAAGCCATGAAGTAAAGGTATTTTCTAAAAGAGGATGTCTACATAGGACCACATACATCACTGTGAACAAGTTGCAATTTTTTAGTAGCTCGAACTGAACAATCTTTTGGGAAGGAGGAATGCTGCATTTGGCCCAAATTACAACCTTTGCAAACATGTTTACAATGTGCCTCAAGTTTGGGTAGAGAGTACACTATTTCAGATTTCTACAGGTGTAGCAAACTAGCAAAATTCAAATGACCAAAGCATTCATGCTCAAGCTTTGCATCTGACATATCCTGAATCTTGAACTGTACATCTTGAATCATTCATAGATTTTTCATAATCTATGAGCTTATAGAGCCCATGACATAAAATGTCAGAAGCAATAATAACATCGCCATTCTATAGATCATGAATGGTACATCTCTCATCAACAAAATTCAAAAACCAAGTCGATCTTCGCTAATGATGAAACTGATAAAAGATTTCTCTTAATCCCTGACACAAACAATGCATCTGACAATGTGAAAGAAGTATAACCAATGGTAGTCAGAATGATCTTATCAACTACCGTTATAGGATAAGAGGATTTGTTAGTGCATGTGACAATATTCCCTATAGGGGCAGGCTCAAGTGAACTGAAAAAACTGCACTGTAAGGTAATGTGTTTGGTTGCACCACTATCAAAGTACCAAACATCTGAGTCTATTGTAGAAATCCATTGTTCATGAGAAGACGGTTCATAACTGCAAACAATGATAAGCACCCATTCTTCATTCTACACAAGATAAGCAGAGTCCTTTTTAGGTGTACAGGCCATTGCAACAACCATTCTGGCCTCTTTTTTCTTTGCATATTTTGCAGCTAGTTTTGGATAACTCTTTATGACCTGATCATTTCCTTTATAGTATTTCAAAAAAAAAAAAATCTAATTTCTTCTCATCTTTGTCTTCCTTTTTTGACTCTGAAGAATTATCAAATTCATGTTCACTAGTAGATGAGTTCCATTTACCTTTGCCCTTCTAACTAGCTATGAAAGCTTGATCTACAACATGCATAATGGACATGTTCTACCTGGACTGGTTTTCCTACAACAAAACAGAGACTAAATCCTCAAATGTTAAGGCATTTGGTTTGCTTTTCATCATCAACCAAAGAGTATAAGCAAAACTCTGGTTTGAATATGGAAGACCATTAAGAAGAATCTACACAAGTGAACTATCTTGCAAGACCATGTATAGAAATCAATTGCTCCTTCAAATATTTGAGCTTTGTCAAAAAACTATCCATAGAATCTCCTTCATTCATATGCTCACTCTCCAACTGTTTCAGAGGTAAGCAACATGAGCCTCATTTTTTACCTAGTACAAAGTGGTAACTGTATCTCAAGCATCCTTTGTTGTTTTACAAGAGCAAATATGAGGGATAATGGCAAGTTTGATAGACAAGGCTATCAATGCATGTGCTTGAGCATCTCTACCATCCCAAAAAAGTTTCTTTGTAGTAGGTATAGTAGGGACCGCAACACGAACAGGAATTTGAAGATCATCATCTTCAACACTATCTGCATCACCTTCAATAATTGTATTTGTAGGTGTAGTAGTTTGTTTTTAACCACCCTACACAATATTCCAAAATCCTTTTATGACCAATACATGATGCATCATATATGCCCACCATGGGTAATTGGTACCATCCAACTTATCCTCAATAGCCAACATACAAAATACATCATTGCTTTCAGCCATGGCCATTGACTAAAATCCCCTGATCTAGAAAAATGGTTGTATCTCAAAAAGTTGATCATAACTACCCTATCGAGTTTTGCTAAACCTATAGCAGACTTTGAGCTATTTTTATTGGTGAACCAAAACCTATACATATGTTTGGCACAAAAAGATAAAATTGCTTACAAAGGAACTATGATAGTGCATTCGGAGGCCAAAACGAGCTCATATCAAAATTTTGACACCACAAAGCGAAGCAGTTTTGAACTACTAAGCAGCCTGAGTATGCTCACCAATTTTTGTGCAATTTTGAGATTGTGTCCGGTGCTTTGTTAGCATGGGGTTAACAACAAACTACACATAGAATTAAGATGAAAGCATCGTTAATGACACAAACACAAGCTTAAACACATGCATAATCACGTCATTAATCAATAAGCTAACATGTCACAAGCATGAGGCCAAAAAGGAACAAGTTCACAAGCACATCATGAAGACAACTAGAGCTCTCCAGGCATTCCACAAACTAATACGATCTCATTATCTCCAAGAATGCTCCCCAAATGAGAGGTAGTGACCTCTTTATATACAAAATGTTCAAAATCCATTCTATGTGGGATTTCTCATCTAAAAGGAAAATGAATGATTGCACTTATTCACTAGTCTCGCATTCACACGCACCTATACAAGAGTGCTTATTAAAGAAATAAAAAAGTACAAAAAGGTACAAATGGTGATGAATAAGAGTAGGATCAAGAAGTATATTCTTGTGCCATCAACACTACCCCCTCCTTAACTTTGTCATCCTCGATAAAACCTTTGCAAGTGTGGGGCTTTTTGTGGAAGAGTGTGTAGAAGTTCCTTTGAGTGCATGATCTTGTGTCGTTGGAGTATGTCGCTTTGTTGCTTTTTTTTCATCTTGCTTGTTGCATGTTTTTTTGGAGTCGACCACCTTTTATCTTGGTCTTTTGCCTCCTGTATGTGAGAAGAATGTGCTATAATGCTTTTTTTTTTTTAAGTGGGAATGGTAAGATGAAATATGGATGATGAGAATGTAATGACGAGACGTGGATGATAGATAGATGAAATTAATTCATCTCTTCATAGTCCATGTGCATGATTGGGGGCTAAGGATGCAAGTGTGGTAAAACAAAAAAGTGCCTATGCATGGTGTTATCATGAGATCCTATCTTATGAATACTCTAAAAAATGCATAAAAAAACAATGGTGCAAAATAAAATGGATCTTGAGCAAAGTGCTCAAGGGTGAGGCGATGATGAGGCTTTCTCCAATCGTGCAACTTCAAGGTCTTCTCCTTTTCATCAACCATTGCAATGGATGTTACCTTTTTCCAACAACCTAAAAAAAAAAAAGAAAAAAGAAAAGCAATTCTTTACAATGTATGTACATGTGCCCTCTTTGTGCCTAGGTTAAGCTTAAGGTGCCTAATGCTTTGCCTTTGTATGAGGCCCTAGTTGCACGCATACTTGATGTGCATCTTCGACATATGTTGTGCATTGGGAAAGTTCGGTTTGAACCCATGGATGCTGCATGAAGAGGTTTTAGGCCACCAGTATGTCTTTGCTTTGCTGGTCCTAGCCTTGAAGATCTTCTTAGGATCTCTTTTGAGTTTTATCTTGATTGCTTTGGATCCTTTGGTTGAAAATGGTCTTTGTTGAAGATAAGGCGTGATCAGTGGAGACCATGGATTATGGATTTTTTTGTGAATAGGTTGATTTTGTACAAGGGATTTCTTTGGTATCCATATCGTAGTGTGATTTGGTTGGCTCTAAGTAATTGCTTGGCCACCCAAATCTGCTTGACATTAAAAGGGAAATGGGTTTTCTTCTTCTTGATGTAAGGGTCTTCTGGGCCTTTTATGTGATTCTCTAGGGGAAACTCATCTCTGCATGGGGTTATGGAATGGATCACTAGGATACATGGTTTGGGATTGATCTAGAGATTCATCAATACATTCTTCCTTTTTACACATAGAATCTCTAGATGTACAAATGGGGAATGGATCTCCATGATTGACCATAGAAGCCAAATTATCTTCCATAGTATGGATACAAAGTAAGTGCTTATCTCCTTCTTGATGATCAAAGTGTAGACCATTCTTGCTTATGGATTTGTGAGAAGATTCCAAACTTAGAGGAAGGGTAGGCCCTTCCACATCCTCCAAGCACTTTAAGTCCTCCTTTGCTTCATTCTTCAAAGATTCTTGTGATTCAACTAAATCAAAGTGAGATGAGCAATTTTCATTTAATTCAACATGTGGATTGTTATGGATGTTCCTTTCACTTATCTGGGAGACTTTATGTGGACGATATGGACAATCAACAAACAAATTCTCATGCCCACATTGGCTTCAATAAGGATGCATATTAGGATCATCAAATACATCATGAGTAGGAAGGGTTTCAAAATTTTCATGAATGAAGGCTCTTTCCTATTCCCTATATTTTGTGAGCCATATGGAGCCTAACATGACATATTCATTCATACAATCCAAAACATAGAACATTTCCCTAGAGCATACCTCATTTACAATCACACTCATTTCAATCATGCCCAAGCTATTGATATATTTAGGTAGTGATGTGTGTGAACACATTATGGTCGTCGAGGTACTTTTTTTCCCTCTTTAGGAGGTTTTTCCCCCCGACTTGTATATACCCCTATAACCCTAATGGGTCACTTATCTTTGTACATTCCAATGGTAATACATTCAGTATTCTGTGTTATGCTCCAAGCTTCTTCTTCTTCCTTGTGCTATTCGCGTGCTTCCGCAAACCTTGAACTCCAACAATCGGTATTAGAGCAGGTCACTGCTTCATCTAGGGCATCGTTGACACCCCTCTGGACATAGTCTCAGAATCACAAGAAATTTGGTGAGCATACTCAAGGTGATTAGGAAATCAAAACTGCTTTGCTTTGTGGTGCCAAAATCACGATCTCACCTTGCTTCAGGCTCCAAACACACTATCGTAGTGCTTATGCAAGAAATTTCATCTTTTGTGCCAAAGATATATATGCATACGTTTTGGTTCGCTAATATAAGCATCTCAAATTCTTCTATAGGTTTAGCAGAACTCGATAGGGTAGTTCTATTCAACTTTTTGAGATATAGTCATTTTTTTGCATCAAGGTATTTTAGTCGGTGGCTATTGAGGATAAGTTGGATGGTACCAATTACCCATAATGGGCTTATATGATGCATCATGTATTGATTGTAAAAGGATTGTGGAATATTATGTAGGGTGCTCAAAAATGTCCTATTACACTTGCAAACACAGTTGTTGGAGGTGATGCAGATAGCGTTGAAGATGGTGATATTCTTCATGTTCTTGTTTGTGTTGCAATTCCTGTTGTACCTACTGTAGAGAAAATTCATTGGGATGGAAGAGATGCTCAGGCACATACATTGATAGCCTTGTATATCAAACGTGCCACTATTCCTCACATTCGCTCTTGTAGAACAACTAGGGATGCTTGGGACACACTTATCATTTTATACCATGCAAGGAATGAGGCTCGTGTTGCTTACCTCCAAAAATAGTTGGAGAGTGAGCACATGAATGAAGGAGATTCCATGGACAGTTTTCTGACAAAGATCAAAGATTCGAAGGAACAATTGATTTCTGTTGACAAAGTCTTGTCAGACAATTCACTTGTGCAGACTATTCTAAATGGTCTTCCTGATTCATATCAAAGTTTTTGCATTTACTCTTCATTTGATAATGAAAGGCGATCCAAATGCCTTAACATTTGAGGACTTGGTCTCTGTTTTATTGCAAGAAGATTAGTCTAGGTAGAACAAGTCCATTATGCATGTTGCAGATCAAGATTTCTCGGCTAGTCAAAAGGGCAAAGGTAAATGGAGCTTTTCTATTAGTAAGAAAAAATTTGCTAATTTTGCACAATCAAAGAAGGATGACAGAGATGAGAAGAAAACAGAAAAGCAAAAAGTGTTTTGCAAATACTGTAAAGGAAATGATCATGTCACAAAGAGTTGTCTAGGATTGGCGGCTAAAAAGGCAAGGAAGAAAGAGGCTTGAATGGTTGTTGCAGAGGCCTCTACACCCAAAATAGAGTTTGCTAATCTTGCAGAATGAAGAATTGGCATTTACCACTGTTTGCAGTTATGACCCATCTTCTTATGAATAGTGTATGTCTACAATAGACTTAGATGTTTGGTACTTTGATAGTGGGGCAACCAAACATTTACCTCACCTCACTCGAGCCTATCCCTATAGGGAATACTATCACATGTGCCAACAACTCCTCTTATCCTGTGATCATGGGAGTTGGTAAGGTCATTCTGACTACCGCTCATGGTAGTTCTTTTACATTGTTGAATGCTTTATTTGTGCCAGGGATCAAGAAGAATCGATTATCAATTTCAGCTTTAGCCAAGATTGGCTTTGTCATGAAATTTGTTGATGATAGATGTAAAGTTCACGATCTGTCAAATGGAAATTTCATTATTGCTTCTAGCATTTTATGTCGTGGGTTGTATAAGCTCATAGACTATGAAAAATCTATGGATGATTTAGCATGTGCGGTACATGATTCTTAGGCTTTGTCAGATGCAAAGCTTTGGCATGCACGCTTTGGTCATCTAAATTTTGCTAGTTTGCTATGCCTACAGAAATCTGAAATGGTGTCCTCTCTGCCCAAAATCGAGGCATGTGTTAAAAATGTCTTTGATGGTTGTATTTTGGGCAAAATGCAACATTTCTCATTCCCAAAAGATGGTTCAATTCGAGCTACTCAGAAATTGCAGCTTGTGCCTAATAATGTATGTGGTCCTATGCAGACACCCTCTTTTGGAAACTGTCTTTACTTCGTGACTTTCATTGATGATTTTTCCAAGCATGCATGGGTATATCCATTGAAAGAAAAGTCCAAAATGTTTGTGCTTCAAATAGGTTTTGGTTTTGGCTAAAAATCTACCAGCATGTAAAATGGGCACCCTCTATTCTGATTGAGGGGGGGAATATATGTCTTCTGAATTTAATGCATTTTTGGCTGAACGTGGGATAACACATCAAAGTACAGTGCCATATACACCTCAACAAAATGGAGTTTTTGAAAGGAAGAACATGTCACTCATGGAGATGGCAAGCTGTATTGTCAAGAGTCAGAATTTACCACATAGTTTTTGGCTTGCGGCTATTATGTGTGCAGTATATGTACTTAACAGGTGTCCCACTAAAGCATTGCAGTCTATCACTCCATATGCGATTTGGCATGGTCACAAGCCATCTGTTGCTCACCTATGTGTTTTTGGTTGTCTGGCATATGCATTAGTGCTTGAACAACAATGCAAGACATTGGATGATAAAGAGTGAAATGTATTTTTGTTGGGTACAATTCTGAAAGCAAAGGCTATCGTTTGTATCATCCACAGACTAAATGCATTTTGGTTAGTCGTGTTGTTGTTTTTGTGGAAGATGCTATTCAACCATTACTTTCATGTACTAAGGAGACATAAGTTATCTTCAAAGACATGTATGACTCTTTTCTCTCTTTTTATAGGTGGACAATCTAGTGCTGGTCCTAATGAGGTGTTAGCAGCGGACAAGGGACTGAAGGACTAATGAGGCATGGCAGTCAGAGAAGAGAGTCAGAAGGGAGAG
Organism: Ceratopteris richardii; assembly: GCA_020310875.1. Taxonomy (NCBI): domain Eukaryota; kingdom Viridiplantae; phylum Streptophyta; class Polypodiopsida; order Polypodiales; family Pteridaceae; genus Ceratopteris; species Ceratopteris richardii. The sequence goes on from MU260440.1 coordinate 154,536, forward strand.
AAGACACAGGCAGACAAGGGAGTCAACGAAGATCTGGCAAATAGGCCAATAATTTTCTTCAGGAAGAAGTACGTATGAGCATTCACGCAGATTTAGCACCAAGGCAACCTTAATTTTTCAAAACCTCTACACCAATTAAAAGTGATTCTCATCACTAAACACCATTGTAAATACCATTTCATCTTTTTGTAGCTCCATTTTGTGCAAGCCAAGGAGTCCTTCAGCTTGAGGAGCTTTAGAAGTATCTACCTGCCAATTTTCGTATTTTTTAGATCTCGTTTGAGCCCTCAAATAAGCCCTGGAACCTAATTTTTAACTAGGCCGGACACTAGGTCTGGACAGGGCCAAAGCTAGTCAAAAACTATAAAAGGAGCTAGAGAGCTCATTTTTGAGGTTAGATTGTAATTGAAACAAACTTGTAAGAGCTCTTGAAAGTAATCTAAGAACTCCATTGCTCCTCACTCTTTGTCTTGCCGTGTGTGCGCGTGTGTGTGTATGTGTGTGCATGCTTGTGTGCTTCTCACTCACGCACTTGTGTCGCCACTTGCTCGAGGTCTTCATACCATCCTCACGTCTTCCCGGATTGACATTAAAGGAGGTGCTACTCATCACTGAGCTACACCAAATTTTGGCGCCGTTGCCGGGGATCGAGCTTTGAGGACGAGCGTGTGATGGTAAGACGTAGAGTTGACGCGTTGGAGTTGTAGGTATTTTCTTCACTCTCATCGATTTTCTTTTACTTTCTTCACCATCTTCATCACCATCATCATCATCACCATCTCCCACCTCCATCTCCATCATCGCGAAAATTTCTGTTTTTTTTTATCATATCACCATCTCCACCTCATTTCCCTCATTCCACTTGTGAGAGAGAGCGAGAGAGCGATATTGCGTGTGTGTTTTCTTGCATGTTTCTTGAGCTTTTTGCAGGACCTTGCTGAATCACCATCCCCAGCTTGCTGCGCAGGTACGAAACTCGTCGAATCTGTCTCGCAGTCGCCAGCCTCTGTCGATCACGATCGACAGAAAATTCGATCATTTGGTAAAACAAAGTACACCACTAGCACAAGCATGATGAGCCCATCCTAAAACACTAAAGACAATAGAAAAATTCCGAGTTTTTCTGTCAATCGCGACCGACAGCCTCTGTCAATCGCGATTGATACCGTCAATCGCGACCGACAGACCCTGTCAATCGCGATTGACACCGTCGATCGCGATCGACAGACCTCACGACCGACAGACTGCCACGTAGGATCCTGTCAATCGCGATTGATACCGTCGATCGCGATTGACAGCCACGACCGACACCTCTGTCAATCGCGATTGACACCGTCAATCGCGATCGACTGAAATTCAACGATTGATTGACTTTTGCGCGTAGCCACGTGTCCATCGCGACTGATAGGCCCCCGATTGACTGAAATTTCGGCGAAAAATCCGGAAAACGTGTCAATCGCGATTGATACTGTCGATCGCGATTGACAGCCACGATCGACTCTGTCGATCGCGATTGACACCGTCGATCGCGATTGACACTGTCCATCGTGACTGACAGGCCCGACGGACACCTCTGTCAATCGCGATTGACAGACCTGTCGATCGCGATTGACAGGCTTTTCGGCCAAAAATTAGGGTTTGTTTTTGTTCAAAATTGAGATAATTTTGGGGCAAAATAGTCAATCCATTAGCACTTTGGAGGTTCCTACACTTGTGATTGGGAGAAAACCCTAGGATCTGTCAGCCAGATTGAATCTTGTTTTAACCCCCTAAACCCTGAACAGTCATAACTTTTTCATACGAAATCCATTTTTTGAGCTCTAGGGCTTGTTGGAAAGCTCGTGGCATATACTACACGCCCTCAACTGTTTTTTATAAAGATAATGGGTTGATTTTCAGATAGGGTATTTTGAAGTTGACCATACCCAGGGGGATCAAAGTCAGGGGTCTTTAGAATTGTCTTCTTAAAAATCTCTATACAAATTAGTGTTTGTGCTTCAGGAATGAAAATCATTGGTTCTGTCTTTGGAATTTAAATCTTAAAGCTAACATTGGAACTCTTACAGATCTATTGAGAGCATCGAAAGGCGTTCTAAGCAAGTGTAAGTGCAAGCTTGGGAACACACTTCCTGGGCATTCAAGGGCAACCGAGCAGGAAACAAAAGGTTGGAATATTCTCAACTCCCTCTGTCATTTTTTAGCTCAGGCTAAGTACGAATAGTGCTAGAGATAAGTCAGGGCGACAATAGGCAGGTATCAAGTTGAAGACTACCTAAAAACTCAAGTCCAAGCTAAAAACCTAATCTCTGTACTGTCGATAACATAAAGGAAAAGAACCTTACGTGGGACGATCAATTCCAAGTACGGAAAAATACTCAAGTATTCCTGACGACGCAATACCAGATAAGATCATAAATATAATAACTCACTAAAAACGAATCAAGTGACTGAGACTAATTGATCGGCAACGAGGTTGTACTCTGGGCAAAGAATTGGGCTACTTAGATAGGCATATGAACCTTAGATCAGGACGACATCTGGTAAGGGAGAGACAAAGCCTTAGGTCTTCAGAGGCTAGTGTTAACCACACTGCTAGGTCTTGGGCCCAGCAGTTGAGCCACCACTCGTACTACCCTAGCTTTGAGACCAGTGAATCCGAGATGTCTCAAGGTATTGAGAGACCTACAGGCAGTACAGGAGTGCCATACTTGTACCGGGTAGAAGGCCCTTACAAAACACAGTTGGAATACCTTAGGACCAACCGATTAGGTGCTAGCATCTATGAGGACGGCCTAGGAAGATCTGTGGTACAAATTAGGAATCCTGATCAATCCATTGGATTAGAGCACCCAGCTGTCAAGTTTGAAAATGGTGCATACTCTGACAAAGAAGGAACCATATACGTAGTTACCAGTCACCCAGATAGGACGGACAAATTTGGAAATGTGATCCCAGAAGCAGAATTAGGTGACCTGGAGCAAGGAAACATGGGTGCAGAGCCTAGAACCCCTCGAGGTAAATCGGTTCTGACTAGAATTATCACACCGGAGTGGATCCCACAGGACAATAAGAGTATAGATTTGCTGCTAAACCAAGAAACCAATGAAGCCTTTTGGAGGTATAAACCAGACAAGCTGATTGATATAGGAACAATCATGATCTATGAGTTTAAAGATCCTGATAGCCCAGGCAGAGTGACCTACTTAGATCACGCCTCAGAGAGGATCTTTGTGGTGACAGAAAATGATAAGCATGCTTACACTTGGAAAGGTGAAATTATTTTCCCCCAACCAAGATCGAATGTGTCCCATGGTCACCCTGGTGCTGGCACATCCCAAGCTCATGGAATGCACAGAGACAGAAGTAGAGATAGACCAGAAGTAAGCTTTGCCAACCCAGTGGGCAGAGAAAGAACGAGGACGGAAACAAATAGAATAGAACCTGAGATACTTAGAGCTCACAGGAATCAGAGAAATGAGGATGGATTCCCTCTGCCGAGACCTAGAGAGCACACAAGAACTCTGAGACCAACCCAGCTAGTTAAGTCCATGAAGAATTACTTTGATGGCACAGGAGATCCCTATGATCATGTGGCGGAGTTCAAGCAAGTCTTGAGAGCTGAACAAGTGGAGGATCTATTCACTCAGTACAATGCCTTCGGTCTAACCCTTAAGAACACAGCACTTACATGGTTTCAGCCATTGGATGAGCGACAGTTCAGGAGCATAGATCAACTCTTAGAGGCTTTCATCGTAGAGTTCTCTAAGAGTGGCATAAGACACAATACCTCCTCGCTGATTCACAGCTTCAAGCAAACCCCACAAGAGACCGTGAGACTTGCAGGACGAAGATTTAGGCAATATCTTGAAAGATGCCCTGTTCCTGAGCTACCCACACCAGCTAAGCAAGTGGCTTTATTCTTGGATGGATTGCTAAGTACCAAATTGAGATCTTATGTGTACTTGAAGGACCCTAGGACCATAGAAGATTGTGTACGCATGTGCATTGATATTGAGGATAACCTAGGGGAGGAGTTAGAGCTTTCCAAGATATACAAAGAGTCGGATAGTGCCTCTAACCTCTCGTCCACACAATCCACATCAATCGAGGAACTTGCAGAGAAAGTAGCTCAGAAATTAGGGGTAACTAGCAAACAAATTCCGAGATTTGCCCCTGTGAAGAGATGCTACACTTGTGGTGGCGACCACATGGCGAATGTATGTCCCATTATGGCTCAACCCCAAGTAAACCCTAGTAGCCAGTACTGCACTATCGAACGAAGATACACTAATCACACCGCACAAGACTGCCCATACAACAAGCAAGCAGTTAGGCAAGCCTACGCTCAGCCATACCCTCAACAAGGCAGATACCAAAATCAATACCCACCACAACAGTATGCTAGACCTCAACAAACCTATCAACCACAATACCAAGCCCAGCAAAGACCTCAGCCTGTGTTAGCCCAACAACCTCCAGCTCCACCCAACTTGATCCCTGTAAAGTATGCAGCAGAAGAAAACCTAAACCGAGCTATAGTCCCCATAACACCATTGCTTTCAGAAAGTGATCCCAGTGACCATAGCTTCGATTCTACGCATGTTGAGAGCCCCCAGGCTTACTTCATGCAGTCTCCTGAACATGGTGAGTCTTACTATAGTGAAGAGCCAAATGAATCTAGTTGGGAATCGGATTACGCAAATGTCATGTACGCAAACCCCAACCCTAGGCCTCAACCTAGGCAGGTAAGACCTCCATTCCCAAGAGGACCGTGCTACAGATGCCAAGGAGATCACTTCATTCGTGATTGTCCCTTACCTCCACCTACACAACCCCAGTCAGTGACGATCCAAGGCTATTGTCCGGAGTGTGGAAAGGAGCACCTCTTACGAGATTGCCCTAAAAATCCCAATAACATGCCAAAAATCACTCCTATCAACGTTGTTGGATTAGTGGTAGACTCCACAGGGAGCGTGACTTCCACCGCACCAGTACAGGTAGTCACTAGAGCTCAAGCATTGCAGCAAAACCAAGGGGTAGACCAGGAAAAGAGCCCAACAGCTAGTGAAACTGAGAGCATAACCAAGAAAAGGACTAGAGCGTGGAAAGATAGTCGAGAAAGAATGAAAAGACAATGGGCTAAAAAGATGAGTGAACTTGAGGAAAGCATAAGAGAAACCAAAGCCAGGATAACTGAACTCACATCTCAAACTCCCTCTCACACTACCCCACCACCACCTTTTCCATCGCCATCCGACCATCCACCTCCCAACCCGCCTCACCTAAACCAACCACCCCCAAGAGTAGGATCAGTCCTAGCAGATCCCACTCCCGAAGACCTTAATATGATGCTTAAAGCATATCAGGCCAGAATCCAAGAAGGGCCAACCATAACCGATCATGAAAGATGCTACCCTAGAGCCGAGCTAGAGCTTGAACGAACTAAAATTTGTGCCAAAATGGTGGAATTGGCTCAGACCATGTTTGAAGCTAGTCGCCTCTTTAACATCTCTAGCTCAGCTAAGACACAGTTACATTTTGATGGACTGCTAGAAAGAATAGAGAGGCTAATTGCACAATCAGAAAAGAAACCTGCCCCTCAAAGAAAGGAAAGGGCAAGAGAACGGATAAGCCAGCCTCTTCACGAAGCCCATGTGCCTCCTCAAGAAGCTTATCTTTCCCCCCAAAAGGCAGATGAGCCTCCCTCGAAAGCTCACGTACCTCCACAGGTTGCCTACATTCCTTCTCAGGGAGCATATGAGCCTGTTCGGAAAAGTAATAGAATAAGTAATCCTCCCCAGGAAGCTTGTGCTCCAAACATCTATGAGAGCGAGGAAAGAGCCAACGATAGAATAAGCCCTCCTTCCCAGGTTGCTTATGTGCCTAATTCTACGGAGCCAGACACTTCTTCTTCTATGAATCGGTTTGCACCAGACTTCCTACGAGAAATTCAAGAAGATAAATGGGATAACGAAAGTGAAGTTGCCCCTCCCTTTGAACTTGTGGATGATGCACACGACCAATTCCCACAAGACATCCCATCTATCTATGGGGAACATGAGAGTACTCAGTCTCACGAGAGATTGGACTTTGAATCCAATTCCATACAAGAGCTACCCCATTTCACAGGCCCATGGGAAGCAAAGTCCACGTGTATGAGGGCACCCACAGTCATGGTAAGAAACGAAGATTCAGTCATACCTAGGAACACGGAGGTAGTGAAGAACACTAACGTGCAGTGCAATCTCAAGTCAGAAGAGCTACTCAAGGTTAGACCTGAATTATGGAAACATGTAGCCAAACAAGTACCTGAGATAGCAAAATCTCGTTCCCAGGTAGGATCACATAGGACAGTGCCAGAGATACCCTTGGATAAGATAGGAGATATGTGTGAAGGTGAAGAAGGGAACACCTATCTTCCCATTACTTATCAGGAGTACACCACTAAGGCAATTTTGGACTCAGGTGCAGGAGTTGCAATTGCCACCACCTCCCTATGGAAGCGTTGGGGCAAGCCGGCACTCAGGCCAACGAGAATGAAATTGCAGATGGCCGATGGTCACATAGAGAGACCCCTAGGATTGCTAGAAGGAATAACTCTCACCACTTGTGGTGTCGAGTTTGAACATACCTTTGCTATATGTGACTTTAGCAAAAATCATGCCTATGAGATGATTTTGGGACGACCATTCATGCGACAGTTGCAAGTGGTACAGGATTGGGGAACCAATTCTTTGTACCTGCAACACTTGGGTGTTACTACCAAAGTAAATCTCAAAGATTACTCTCATAGAGATGTTCCCCCTATCCAATGGAATCCCATCCATAGAGCCAAAGATGACACGGAATCTGTGCATTCCATAGGGTCTGGATCCTCATGGATGCATGAAGACACTCATTTATGGATGTGCAAGGTCGCAGTAGAAGAAGAGAAGAGAGAGAAAGCCAGAGAGGTAGGTGCAAAAGAAACACATAGATCAATTCAAGACCCAACCTATGCACCTGTAGTTTTTCCTGATGAGGAATTTGAACCCCATGGCTGGGCAGAAATCCTAGCAACAATGGACGTAGCCATCAATGAAGAACAATGGACACCTCACTGTGATGAGGATGGCTATGATATTTCAGTCTTCTCCATAGAGCCAATCATGGGAGAGGCAGTCCTAGAAGAATGCGAACCTAGCCCTAATGTCTTTGAGGATGCAAGTGACTCCGACCTAGAGTCAATCATCATGGACCCACCATTTGCATCAGATGAAGAATACTTCCATGAAGTAGAATTTCAACCCCAGAGGCATGGAGAGCTTACAAATGATGTAAGATTAGCCACGCATGTGACCCCAAAGGAAGAAGGAAAGAAACGGAAGAAGAGAGAAGTCTCACCAGAAGAGGAAGAATCTTTGTTTGAGGTCCCAGAAAATTTTAAGAAATATGAGATAGATGACAGGAGAGTCATGATAAGAATGCCTAAACGAGAGGCTCAAGCAGGAGAGGCCTATGATAACAAAGAAACCACCAAGAAAGTAGTTGTGGCCTTAGAAGAAGGAGAGGAGAGATGCACATACATAGGCCATGACCTATCAGAGGAAGAAGAGCATGCATTAATAGCCTTGCTAAGAGAATACAGAGATGTATTCGCTTGGAGTTACAAGGATTTGAAAGGTGTTGACCCTGACATATGTTCACACACTATCCCCATGACCTCAGATGCTAAACCCTCTAAGCAGAAGCCATATACATATAACGATAACTATGCGGCTAAGATCAAAGAGGAGATAGATAGACTGGTTGAAGCTGGATTTATCTATGAAATTGAGCACACTGAGTGGGTATCCCCCATCGTAGTGGTGCCCAAGAAGAATGGAAAGCTGCGTGTATGCATTAACTTGAAGAAGGTCAATGCAGCCACAATTCGAGATAACTATCCGCTTCCCATCACAGAACATCTCTTAGAACGAGTAGCAGGCAAGGAAGTGTACAGCTTCCTTGATGGTTTTTCGGGCTACAATCAAGTGGCCATTGCACCAGAAGATCAGCATAAAACGGCTTTTGCCACAGAGTGGGGCATATTTGCCTTTCGTGTAATGCCATTTGGGCTTACCAATGCACCTGCTACCTTCCAAAGGCTGATGTGCCATGTGTTTAAGGAGTTCCTGAGGAAGAATTTAGAAGTCTATGTTGATGATCTTTGTGCTCATTCCAACATTAGACAAACCCATATTCCTGAACTCAGACAAATCTTTGACAAATGTAGAGAATATCAGGTCTGCCTGAACCCAGAAAAGTGCGTTTGTATGGTCAGGCAAGGCAAGATTTTAGGACACATAGTGTCAAAGAATGGCGTATCTACTGACGAAGAGAAAGTGAGAGCCATAGCAGAGCTACCTAGGCCAAAAAATGTCAAGGAAGTACAAGCTTTCATGGGGCATTGTGGTTATTACCGACGATTTATACACATGTATGCTGTCATTGCAAAGCCCATGTACGGACTTCTGACTAACTTTGAGTGGACGGATGAATGTGAGAATTCCTTCCAGGAGCTTAAACGACGATTATGTTCAGCACCAATCTTGACCACACCAGATTGGAATAAGCCATTCCATGTTCATGTGGATGCATCCAATTATGCCATTGGATGTGTGCTTGCACAACCTACTGGTGAAGGTAATATGGATCTTCCAATTGCCTATGCCAGTAGACAATTGAATGCAGCTGAACGAAATTATACCACTACAGAGAGAGAAGGCTTAGGCATGGTATATGCAGTCAAGAAATTTAGACACTATTTGCTTGCAAATAAGTTTAAATTTTTTACTGATCACCAAGCATTGTTATATCTCGTGAACAAGCCATGCAATACAGGAAGATTAGTAAGATGGTTTCTCTTACTAATGGAATATGACTTTGAGGTAGTGGTAAGAAAAGGAAGAACTCATTTGAGAGCAGATCATCTCTCTAGGCTCACATCTGGAGAAGCCCCTCAAGGAGTATCAGATGATCTTCCTGATGCTTACTTGTTCAATTTGGAAGTGGTGCCACAGTGGGCTAAGCCCTTGGTACCAGTATTGACGTACGGGCCCAACCATCCAGTGGTAAACACACGGAATAGAGAGGTTGTGAAAGCCCAAAAGTACCACATCATGGCAGGAAGCATGTACAAGCACACGGATCAAGGAATCTTGGCTTGTTGCATAGAAGAGGATGAGTACGCTAAATGGTTGCAATTAGCACATGTAGGTGCATTAGAGCAACACTACTCAAAGCAACGAACTTTACAGACTCTAAAGAGACTCGGAGTGCATTGGCCAACTATGGAGGCGGATGTCCAAAAGTTGTGCAAGGAATGCCCAATTTGTTGCACTAAAACACCTGTGGAACACGCTACTCTGTATCAAGTATCCATTGTGCCAGATTGGAGCGAACCTCTAGTATTCTTCCTAAGGGCAAACACATTCCCTCCAGACATGACTCTGGCTAGGAAAAGGAGTTTAGAACAAGAAGCCCTGGATTACTCACTCATTGGTGATAATCTATACAAACGCGGTAAAGATGGTTACCTGAGACTGTGTGTCCATGAGAGTGAATATCTTAAGATCTTGGAAACTGCTCACCAAGGTGTAGCAGGAGGACACTTTGGACCAGATCGGGTGATCAAGGCAGTACTATTTGCGGGTTTCTGGTGGCCTACCCTTCACATGGATGCACATACCTATGTGAAACGGTGTGATGTCTGTCAGAGGACTCAGTATCCTATACGAAAAGATGAGATGCCATTGAAACCTATGATGGGTGGACGTGCGTTCTCTAAGTGAGGAATAGACTTCGTAGGTCCTATTAATCCCCCAGCTAAGGGTTCTCATGCAGAATACATCATTGTTGCGACGGACTATCTAACTAAGTGGGTAGAGGTAAAGGCTACGACAAAGAACGATGCTCAAACAACTGCTAAATTCTTGTTTGAGAATGTGTTCACAAGATATGGGCTACCTATAGAGCTTGTAAGTGATAGAGGCACTCACTTCTTAAATGAAGTTGTTGAAAATCTGCTCCAAGAATTCTTGGTAATACATAAGAAGTCTGCCCCCTATCACCCTCAAGCTAATGGACAAGCCGAAAGCACCAACAAGATCTTATGCAATGTACTGACAAAATTAGTGAACACAAAACGCTCTGATTGGGACAAACAGCTACACCATGCTGTTTGGGCATACCGAGTCGCCTATAAAACGGTACTCCAAGCCACCCCCTTTCAGATGGTATTTGGCCAAAACGCGGTGCTACCTTTAGACTTTTTGATACCTACATTGAAAATAGCACAAGAGCACGAATGGACAGGTCATGAGCTCTCCTCTAGGATCTTTGACCTTGAACGATTAGGAGAAACAAGACTGAGAGCAGCTGCAGGGATATATGCGGCAAAGAAACGACAGAAGGCATACTTTGATGCCCATGTGAAGGATAAGGGCTTGAAAGAAGGAGATCTAGTTTTAGTTTACACATTGAAACAACATGCAAGGAAGCTAGAAAAGAGAGGCTACGGACCTATGATCATCAATAGGATCTCAACAAGTGGAGCAGTGCAGCTAGCCACATTAGAAGGCGATGTTCTACCAAACTATATTAGCGGATGCAGAGTTAAGTTGTATCAGGAACCTCTCACAGAGGAAATGCTAAGTCGACTCAACACTGCTAAGAAACGCAAAGAAGAAGACAAGCGAATTCGAGAAGAAGCTCAAGCAGAAGCCCTAGAGCGCATACGAAGAATGAAACTAAGAAGACAAGGTAGAGAACATCCTAGGCAAGACGCATATGCAGATCAAGGATATGACGTGGCTATGTGTGAACTCTCAGGTGTTAGCTCACATAGAATAACTGACCGACGTCCTTTCATAACCTTAGATATAGGACAAGGAAAGAGTGCAAGGACTGTAAGGGCCTTGATTGACTCAGGCGCAGCCACCAGTGCTGTTAAATCGTCTTACTGTCAAGAGTTGCAGTTGACTGTCAATCCTGTGGAAGCATATCTCATAGGATTGGGAGGCGTGGAAACCCCTTGCATGGGCGAGGTGGAACTTCCCCTCTATATTCATGATGAGGCAATGACAGTTAAAGCGCTAGTATGCCAAGACGAGGATCTCACGGAACCCCTTGTCCTGGGTCAAGACTGGATTTATGACCAAGCAGTCAACTTAGACCTAAGAAGTGGACTTCTTCAGGTATGGGTAAATCAAACTAGAATTACAATGGAGCTAAATAACGGAGCACTCAAGGAACTAGAAAAGGCACAGACTCCTGGTCCCTCCAGGGGTGCACATGAAGATGACCATGCTGTTCTTGCCCAAGGCTCTGTGATGCAGAAGAATGAAGATCCCAAAAAAGGAGTCAGAACCACAACGGAACTCCCTTCTTCTCCAAAGGCGAGAGGAAGGCAGCAACCAAAGGTGGATGAAAGGCAGAAGAAGCAGAGTACTACCTATGTCGGAGATCAAAAGTACCTGCGCAGCAAAACGTCTCAGCTAGTGAAACAAGTGTGGGTGCGGAAAGGAGAACACCCGGTTGCACTCAAGCCAACCACACGGGCAAAGCCTCTTATTAGTAACCAACAACACGACACTAATAAGAAGTCTTTCAGAAGTTCTTCGGCTAATGTGAAGTCTATTTGGGTGCCCAAGAGGTCGATGAAGGCTAGACCACAATCAAGACAAATTTGGGTGCCTAAGGCTTGCTTGCGGGCTCAAATAGCTACACCAAGACCATATCCCATACAGTATGATCCATTCACTCGCACAGCTGGCATCCACTCTTTTTCAACAATCAGTAACACACCAAGGCCCATGAGCTCGAATAGAATCACTTGTAAATGGGTCCCTAAAAAGCCTCATTTTCAAGCCGACACGCCTATAAAGCTCTCGAGAGTCTCTACGAAACCCAGAGCAAAACCTATCCGCTGCATTTGGCAGCCCAAGACTTGTAACAAACCCCCGGACCCCATTTGTAAATCCATGTCAACCTACTAACCACATCACTATCACACTACATCACTCCACTTAACTCTTAGGTCTACCGAACGACTAACCACACACACACTTGCACCGAGCACTTACTAACCCATTATTCGCTCCCGACCCTCATGTTAATATTGTAAGGGGAACAACAATGGTTCTCTCTTGTCCCGTACAATGTTAACACATGTTTGTATATTCTCACAGAGACAGGCAACAAGAAGTAACATGGCCGATACGGTAGGAACCAGCTCCCAGGCAGGCACCAGCCCCCAAGTGGTGGACATCGAAAGCCTTCCGGTTGAGGAGGAACTAAAGGAAAGACCAGTGGCATTACGGGCATTACATGCCATACCAATTCAGAATCCTCCACAGGGTCATACAATGCCGGTGGGCAAAGCTTCACACTGGTTCAGTGACGTTTCTGGACCTCTGGGTGAAGGCACATATATGTGGGAGTCCGAGGTAGAATTCAATGGACGTTGGGGCAGATACCATTTCTTTACCAGGGAGTTTGAAAAGCTACAGAACAATGAAGGACTGAAGTCGGTATGGAAGAAGGCGGGGCTTTATGATTACTTCAAGTTCCAACTACCAAAGCCAGATTTTCTAAGGTGCTCATATTTAATTAGTACCCTCACTCCCAGCAAAGACAAGAAAGGATACAACTCCTTTGTGCTCCCATCACTCACAAGGGGCAATGAGCTGAAGCATTTCCGCTTGACTATCAACTTGGTAAGAGAAGCACTCGACATGAAAGGGATGCACATCCCAACAGAGAAAGAGACTATGGTTCCAGACAATATGAAGAACAGGAATCTGACAAAACTAAAGGACATGGTGGCGATGACTCCCACGATAGCCATTCATTTACGTATGGTCATGCAACACTTCGCATTCCCCGCGCAAGACAGGTTCACAATGCCTCCCAAGAAGATCTGGTTTAGCCTCTACCTGGCGGATGCTTTTGACTTGTCCATCAATATGCCCCACTGGATTATCGACCAGATTCATATGGCTCATCAGAGATGGTATAAGAAGCAAAAGTCTGTGTTGTATGGTTGCTGTGCACTTACAAGAATTGTATACAGATGTCTCGCATATGATGTACCGGTGCAGAGGGCTCTCATTTGGTCCAGAGCACAGGAGTTTCAACGTAGATTGTCAGCTGTGGGGCCTCCCTCAAAGAAGATGAGAGGCGCTGTCCAGATGCCTTGTGCACAAGCTCGCGGTGCAACCCTAACGCCTGAAGCAACCCCAAGACTTCCCTGTAGAGTGCAACCATTTACTATCAGGTTACCCAGGCACAACACAGATGGCCCTAACCTTGTGTTTCCACCAGTACCGACTGATCTGGAATTCCCACATGGATTCACTATGGAGGATCTAACGGACGAAGAAGTTGCTAGAATCATCGACGCTGTAAATGCGGAAGTTGAAGCAGAGCAAGCTGGTGGACAGCAAACTGCCCCAGACCAAGCCCAGCCCAGCCAACCGGACGTAGTCAATGTGGACGATGAAGAAGAAGCACATGAAGAGGCACAGGGTGGACAATCAGAAGCAGAAGAACAAGAGTATGATCAGGAAGCCCTACAAGTACTGGAAGGTGCCCCCGCCTATACTAACGCATTAAAGAAGCTCTACGATACGATGAACCGAGTCCAAGAGCAACATAGGTTATCATTAGCTGCAGGTAAAGCCCTCATGAACCAGATTCTGGAGGAGGAAGGCGTAGACGAGCAATACCGTGCCACCCTGGAAATGATATCAGATGCTTTGGGAGTACCTGAAACGGTGCATACTGCACTAGCGCAATCACGAAGGACAGAGAAAAGATATGGAAGACGACCCCCACGAGCAGGAAAACAAATGAATGTATTAGGATCAGGACCACAAGGCACCCCGACAACCACGGGCACTGCACACACCGCTCACGACACCGAGGAAGCCCATATATCAAGTGCACCTCCATCACCTCCCTTACCACCTTCGCCTCCCTCTCCACCACATTCACCTCCCATTACCAATGTAACAACCACCGTTACTGCCTCCGAGCCCACCGCCATGACTGAAGCACAAACCGCCAATCAACCCACACACCCTCTCAACACCTCCCGTGTATATACCTCCACTAACACTGTAACCTTAACGATAGCTACTGACATCCCCATCCCCCCACTCACACTTTCGGGTAGTTCACATTCACAATTGCACACACCACTGTACACATTCACCACAATCACTGCACCCACAATTCCACTATTCACAATCACTCCCACTACTGTTTACACCACGGATTTTATGGACATATCACCTTCCACCGCACCTCTCCCTCCCCCCATACCACCACAATCTCCCATTCCCCCACCACCCGCTTCACCATTTTCCAGCACTGCATTCACACTTCCCTTCCCCTCTCCCTTCCCCCCTGCACATCACACCCTCCCTGCATCCATCCTCATTAATAATGTATTCAATAATATGTATCAGTGCATGTCTCAGTTACAACAACACTATCAGCACCTCGATGCTCAGCATACAAGCTTGTTCAGGAGACATGAGGAGTTACAAGGAAGATTCACTGATTTAGAGAAAGAAAAGCATCAGTTACAACAGCAGTTTAGTGCATTGCAAGAACAACATGAGGAACTTGTGGCAAATCCACCGCAGCCTGATGCAGAAGAAAGACAACATATGGATGATTTGCTACACTCACAAATCACAGAGAACCTCAAGCTCCGCCGCAACATGGCTCTATTACGGAAGCATATGTCTGCAGCCCTAGAAGAAAATAGACGGCTTCAGACACAAAACGAAGAGAACTTGGAGTTAGCCATGGAAGGTTCCCCACAGGAAATTGACCCGGAGAGATTTAAGGCTATTCCCTCGGACAATATGCAGATCATATTGGAAACCCATGCGGATCTCCTCGAAGCCCATGCAGCCTTAGAAAAGGAAAGAGACGAACTACGAAGGCAATTGGCAGCTCAACCAGCACCACCCAAAGAAGTCCCAACCACAGCTGACACAGCTGACGAAGTAGCAACGCTCAAAGCACAACTCGAAGAATTGCAAAAGAAAGTGCTTGTATATGAACGACAACCCTCCCCCTTGGCAAAACCAGAACCTGAAGACCTAGTGCCAATCGAAGTAGAGGAAACTTTTGAGGACCCGTATGTTCCGATGCCAACACCTGGGGGTAAGCGATCAGAACAGGGCATGGACACAATAGAAATTGAGGCACCTGAATGGATGCAAAAATTAGAGAAAGTAGCCACGACGCATGATGACAGGGTGGCAGTCCAAATCGCATTGATGTCAAAGTTGGAAGATGTGGTAATAAAATCTGATTATTTTCAGAATCTCTCACACCATAGGTGGATCGGCCCATCGGATGACCTGTATGTCCCTTTTTGCGTGCTAATGGCGGATTATAACGCAGAGATCAAGCACCACACCTCAAGGGAACCCACCTCTGCCACCCAATTTGCACCTGACGACATCCCAGAAAGTGCCAAGCAGGGACATATTCGCCAACCGATGTGGAGAATTCGGCTGCTTGAAACATACCCGAAAATGGTCAGAACATGGAACAACATGCCCTTGTACATCAAATATAACCCATGTTATTGCCCTATATTTCGAAGGAGATCATGGCCGGAGTACACACAAACAGTGCTGACAATTAAAGGATGTGAGAAGTGGCTCAATTATGTGTACTTCGCACCCCCGAAGGGCCCACCTACGATTGGATATATGATTTCGACGATTCGACATTGGGGGGTCCGGTTCAAGAATGTACCTGATGTCATGACTCAGATGTGCCTAAAGATTTTCGAACTTATGTTGGTCACCTTCAGGACCTTCAAAAATGTCAAGGAACCGCATCTCTCAGCATTAGGATTTAATGAAGGTAATCAGGACCTTGTATACGACATGAGCACAACCCCATCGATTAATGTTGTGTATGCATGGCACGCTCGCATCAAATATCTACCGGCCTGCTTCAAACAAACGTTTGAAGAGATGTTTGTCATGGGATTTTGGGAATATCACTCCGAGATATTCATTCCCAGACCATCCCATCTCTTGCAGTTGTTTGCAGTGGAACAAGCTCTCCATTCCAAAAAGCTACGTATACCACATCCAGAGGTTCCCGGGCCGGTAGATTGGGATGCGCTACTCACAGATTTAGCCAAAGGATTGAGGATTGCCGAACATCATTTAGCGCAGGATGTCGTCGAGTACTACATCCAAAAACCCACACAACAAGGGTCTGTCAGGGACGACAGACGCGAGAGAGGGGGGGGTGTTAGCAGCGGACAAGGGACTGAAGGACTAATGAGGCATGGCAGTCAGAGAAGAGAGTCAGAAGGGAGAGAAGGCACAGGCAGACAAGGGAGTCAACGAAGATCTGGCAAATAGGCCAATAATTTTCTTCAGGAAGAAGTACGTATGAGCATTCACGCAGATTTAGCACCAAGGCAACCTTAATTTTTCAAAACCTCTACACCAATTAAAAGTGATTCTCATCACTAAACACCATTGTAAATACCATTTCATCTTTTTGTAGCTCCATTTTGTGCAAGCCAAGGAGTCCTTGAGCTTGAGGAGCTTTAGAAGTATCTATCTGCCAATTTTCGTATTTTTTAGATCTCGTTTGAGCCCTCAAATAAGCCCTGGAACCTAATTTTTAACTAGGCCGGACACTAGGTCTGGACAAGGCCAAAGCTAGTCAAAAACTATAAAAGGAGATAGAGAGCTCATTTTTGAGGTTAGATTGTAATTGAAACAAACTTGTAAGAGCTCTTGAAAGTAATCTAAGAACTCCATTGCTCCTCACTCTTTGTCTTGCCGTGTGTGCGCGTGTGTGTGCATGTGTGTGCATGCTTGTGTGCTTCTCACTCACGCACTTGTGTCGCCACTTGCTCGAGGTCTTCATACCATCCTCACGTCTTCCCGGATTGACATTAAAGGAGGTGCTACTCATCACTGAGCTACATGAGGCAACTTCTCAACCTTTATAGGTTTCATGTAATGATGTAGATCATTGCATTCTTGATACAGATTTACATGATGCACTTGTTGATGAGAGCTTATATTGAGGAGGCAAAAATTACGCCAAAATTCTTGGTGTAGACTTTGTGTGATAGCAAATTAGATGCATCTCTATCATATCACACTCGTTCAGTCTCTCATAGTGCTTCTTTTGCATAAAATTGCTATGTTATTGCTGCCTCTAGTTTTGGTGATGAGAAAGAACATATTTTGTTTGATGAAGCGCAAAATTCTAAAAATTGGATGGTTGTTATGCAATCAAAGTATGATGCTATTATGAAAAATGGTACCTGGTCTTTACGTGAATTGCCTCCTAGCAAGAAAGCCATCGGCAACAAGTTGGTATACAAGCTAAAGCATAAGCATGATGGAATAATTGATAGATATAAGTCCAGGCTTGTTGCAAACAATTATGCTCAAGAAAGAGGCATTGATTTTGATGAGACCTTTGCTGCTACATGCTAAATGACTACTATTCATTGCATTTGTGCACTTGCAGCTCATCATGGTTGGGATGTACATCAGTTGGACATTAAAACTACATTTCTGAATGGTGAATTGTTTGAAGAAGTGTATGTTTTTCAGCCCCATGGCTTTGTGCAAAAAGGGCATGAAAACAAAGTGTGGAGGTTGAAGAAGGCATTATATGTTTTAAAGCAATCACTACATGCTTGTTACGAAAGATACATGCCTATTTGATTGCGCATGGTTTTGAGAATAGTATCATTGAAAGCACCTTGTATGTTAAGCGTGCAAATGATGTCCTTTTGATCATTGTTGTTTATGTTGATGACATGTTTCTCATTGGTCCTCATGAGAAGCATATTGCTGATTTTAAGGTTGATTTGCATGCCTCATTGAGATGTCATATTTGGGGCATTCGCATCATTATTTGGGCATTCAATTTATGCAAGTTGATGGTGGAATAGCTTTGTGTCCAACAAAATATATTGACACATTATTGCAGCATTTTGGCCCTGATGACTACAAACGTGACAGGTTTATGATTGAGTCTTCATGATGCTAGAGATGCATTTGATGTTGTTCTCTATCAATAGGTTGTTGGATGCTTGATTTACTTATGCATTGCTTAGCTAGATATTTAGTTTGCTATCTCACAGATGAGTAGGTTTATGTCAAGCGTTGGTAGGCGGTTAAGTGCATCCTTTGCTACTTGAGTGGTACTCGACTACTTGGATTGTTTTATCCAAAGGGAGGATCACTATCGCTAGATTTACATTCTTTTTCTAACTCTAACTCAACTGGTTGCTATGACACTCGTGTGTCCTCCAATGGTTTTGCTTCATGCTTGGTAGCTCATGCATATCTTGGTTGAGCAAGAAGCAGCCTACTATGGCCACTTCTAGTTGTGAGGTTGAGTATAGGGCAGCTTTCACAGTCCCTATTGAGTGTGTGGCTCAGATGCCTTATGGCGGATTTGGGTGTTGGTCCCTTTTGCCACCACCATCTTCACTGACAGTCAAGAGCGCATTGGCAGTTGCGAGGAACCTTGTGTTCCATGCTCGCACTAAGCACATTGAGGTGCACTATCATTATGTCAAGGAGAGGTTCTCTGTTGGAGAGATCAAATTAGCAGTCAGGGGGATTTGTTGATATATTTAGGTAGTGATGTGTGTGAATACACTAGGACCACCGGGACACGTTTTTCCCTCTTTAGGAGTTTTTTTTCCTCGGCTTGTATATACGCCTATAATCCTAACGGGTCACTTATCTTTGTACATTCTAGTGGTAATACATTCAGTATTGTGTGTTGTGCAACCAAGCTTCTTCTTCTTCCTTGTGCTATTTGCGTGCTTCTGCAGACCTCGAACTCCAACACAAGCAATGCAAAAAATCACAATTTGTAGGAATAATTTGTTCACTAAAAAAGGGAATCACATCAATACTCATAAAATTCCATTCACATTTTGGGCTAATTGTGGCATAAAACTTCCTAGAACAATTTCCTATTCGTACATACACATATAAAAGTTAGGATTTCTCAAATTAAATTCCATTGACTTTTTGTTTCGGTGAGGTTATTGTTTCTGATTCATTGTTTTCCCTATAATTTTCCAAGTTCTCTTTTTCCTCCATTTTCGTGCTCTTCCTTTCCCCATTCATTCTCTTTTTAGCTTTCTTTTTTCCCATCTTAGGTGAAGCAAATTTTTAAATTTTTGAGATGCTTTTAGATTTTGTTTTGGTTTTTGTGCATTTTTTTTAATATTTAAGATATGTAAATAAGGTCCTAATGGGTTCTCCTAACAAGAATCAAAAAGAGTTTTTACAAAATATACATATGTTACATCAACCATACAAGTGAAAAACACCCTTTCTCACATGATGATCCACATTCTCTCACATGATGATTCACATTCTTATCAATGTTAACAAATGAATGATCATAAACTGTGGAGTTTTGAAGCGCTGTTTTGGATTTTGAGTATGCATGAAAACACATTTCTTATTTGTATTGGAATCTACCAAGGATACGAAGATGATCAAGAGACAAATGAAGCACTTTTGAGGCAAACATTGATGATGATGATGATTCAAGGATTTGCAATAAATTCTGAGTTATGCAAGAATAATCAATGCACCCAGTTGAATCTAGTATTATCACTCACGAGATTTACTAAGATGTTAGTATATCCCCAAAACTCTAAGGTCCATAAGTGCATCAACTTGTAAGTGGACATACATATTTAAGGCAATTGTAATGATGAAATTTGAACAAACTTCTTGGTTAACACATGTGCCTAAAGACATTTTAGGATCCATCGCTCCATATTCCTCTCTAAATTTTCAAAGTTATGATGCATATTTTTCCCTAAATTTTCAAAATGGTGATCCTAAATTTTCTCTGTGAGGTTATTTTGGGATGTGAGCTGTAAGATCATTTGCACCGATTGGGTTGCGATTCTACATGAAAGAAGGTAGATGAATAGGTTTTCTACAAAAAACAAATGCATTATCGAAATATCACATAGCAATGTTCATGCCCAGGGATTTGAGGTATATGAGATATGAACCAAACTCATTACATATATCCATACATGATCAAAATACCTTCCGCCTACACATTGGTACCTTAAGCATGAATCATTCTTACCATCTGTACACGAGAAACCACTTGAAATATGACACACATTCATTCACCTTGTTAAATACACACAAACAAAGCAATTTAAGTGAAGAGAGGTAGCATTTGTTGGAGCATGCAGACCCAATTTCGGACCTGATACCAATGAAGTATCTGTGGCCTAATCTTTTTTTGCTGGAGGACCAAAGATGTCTTTGCAAAGCTCCTTCTACTTCAAGTATAATAGCTTATCATGCTCATACAATAGATGCAACTCCCTTGCAATACTCTTATCTTGAAAAGCGAGTTTTTGAAGTTTCTTAAAGTCTTCTCTAACATCATTAGTTCCATTGAGATCTGCTCATGCCATTTGCCTCCTATATAAAGATTTCACATTGTTTCCATTTGTAACACCTTAGTACATTCCATGATAGCTTCTTCATGACGACTGAGTTGTAGCATACATGCTGCCCTCTTCAAATGGCAGGGACGTTTCACGGCATCAGTCAAACCCTTATACTTACCAAAGAGCTGAAACATGAAATCTCATTCATGTACAATAATACCATTTCATACTACTACATGGCTACCTGCATCTTACCATTTTCAAAGATCTGATTGCCTTCTACTCTTCTCCTTGTGAGCTGCATTCATCCTTTCCTCTATAGTCATTTTAGAATGAGGTTTTCCACCTTCCTATGCATCCTCAAAACCAATCATATTGACTTCATAAATAAGGTCAGCCTTGGGAGGCACGTTGGTAAATGAAATTTTCTCTCCTCACCATAGCTCAGTCCCCTCCCATCATGGAAAATAGCACTTTCCCCTGCTTTCATGTTCCCAACACATATTTCCAACCCTCTATGTACCAACTTCTCATGCCCTAATACCAAGTCCATTGGTTGTAGTTCTTGAAAAGGGTCATTCTCATTTGAGTGTTCTGCCTCATTGAGGTTTGCCACATCCAACTTCCTTTTTCCCTGAGGATATTGGGCTTGCCATGAATTAATGTTCCAAAGGATGTTGTTATCAAGGTGACAACCTGCTCTTCTTTTGCCCCTCACTCTCTCTTAACCACTATCATACATAATTCCCATATAATTCCCAATCTTAAACCCATTTCCATGTCTTCTAGTTCCATTAGTTCTGAGCTTTTCCTTAATAGGGAATGTACTGTCCTTATCAATAGGTGTTGTCCTCATCTACCCAACTCTATCATCTACTTTTGCCAAAGCTCTGTCGCTTTCCTGAGGGATCCCTGCCTTGTATGCCCACGGACTTCATACCCACTTGCTGAGATGCAGTTGCACAAGGGAAACATTGAGGAGCATCCAAAGTCCAACCTCTTGTCATCATGCCATTCTTAACATGAAGATGGACAAACCCTTCCCTAACAGAAGCAATAATAATTTATTCCTCATCTATTAGTATATTTAACAAGATGAGTTTTGTATCTAGCTTGTGCGACTCTTCTTTCCTTGCACCATCTCTCCATCTAGCCTCCTAATTGAAGCATTGTCATAACCTGTTACATTGCCCATTGTCTTGGAACTCACAGAGTAAGGATTATCCTTATCCATCGAGACATCACTAGGTGAGGACAACCTTTCTTCTTTGAATATATTCCATGGACCTTTGCACCTTGATATATTTTTTTTGTGCAATATGTGCTTCCAACGAATGTTAGAATAGATAGTACCATTTTTTCCTTGTCGCTCATTTTACAAAGGGGCTCCTCTCTATGGCATTACCATGCCCCATTTTACAAAGGGGCTCCTCTCTATGGCATTACCATGCCTTGCTTCTAATCTTCTCCTTGATTCATTCTGATGGCAATAGTAATTTTTTATCTTCTGCACATGAGTTTTTTTTCCAATTTTCACTTCCTCCTCTTGATTTGTCTCAATGAGGGCATCCTATTGCTCCTCTTATTTTCACCCTTATGTGGTGATCCAAGATGAAGCTTATAAACACACACCCCAGCATTTGTGCACCCTAGTAAAAGATATTATTGACGGCATGTGTCCATACGACCTTTACATTATTGAGTTGGCTATAGAAAATATTAAGAATGTAGAAACTACAACCAAAGAAAAGATAAAGATTTTTTAATTAAAGAAATGCATGAACCTCCATGTATGGGACAACAAGACATACAAAGAATTATTTATGCTTTTTAAGAATTCTTTTGGTGATATCACACAATTTACTTTTTCTCAAAGAGCCAAATGTCAACATGGAAAAGAATTCGCTTCATTAACGTCATTATCCATTCCTCAAGAAATCTTCGTTTTATGAAATCTTCACATAATGATATCATGATTTTTCAATATAACATAGAATATGCATATCTCATTCCTTGTAAAAAATAGATCACATTTTCACCCCAAGCTACTTTCCACATCATAGTCTCCTAAGTTATTTTCTCAAATTTCATATTTTGTTTCTTTAGTAACTTTGGAGTTGAATAGTTTAAAGCTTAGATTCACAAATGTATTTATTTTTGCATTTCTTCTTAAACTTAATGGCCAAAATGAAGCAATTAACAAGACAATTTTTGATTTGTTACATTCTTATTGCTAACAGTACAATAACACACCACATAGTGCTATTAGGCATGCATCTTCTGAAGTTGTACTAGTAAAAAAAATACTTTAAGTAAAATTTAGTTAGAATGATTTGATATGATTGCACATTTTTAAACAAAGAAATGTAATATTGATCATCATCCTAAAGTAAAATTGGCACCATGATATTGTGGGCCTTCCAAGATCCTAAAGGAGATTGATGAAAAATATTTTAGATTTGAAATACCCCCAAAATTGGAATATACAAATTATATCTCATATGACTATTCTAAAACAATTGAAAATCGTATTATTGAAAACTTTTCACTCTTTGAATAAGATATTGAAATTTTAATTCTTGAGAAAATCTTGGATTATGATGTATTTACAACATGAATAATTTTCGACATGCTAAATATCTAATGAAATAAGAAAATCAAGTTTTTAAAGGATCAAAGCATACAAATAGCATTACATTAACACATTATGATCATGTGACTATTACATATCATTCACTAATCACATTTATTTTTCACCAAATTCAATGTTTTAATCCCATAGCAGTGTCTTATTTATCATATGGAACATGTTTAATGTTGTTCAATATTTGAGAAGTGATTTCCCATTCATTTCTACTTTTTATTTTCAACCAAAAATGCTTGCTTTTCTTGGAAGTTAAGTCTCTGACCTACTCGTCCATGAAGCTTCAAATTTGAATGAAGAAAGCACACACCTAGTGCATCTTCTTTATTACCCAAATCCAAGGGATACCATTATGCCAATCTATGGATATTGAACCCTCCACCTTCAATCTAGGATTACAACGTGTTTACCAATTGTGCTCAATATCCTTCACAAGGACACTTGCTTTGCAATTGGGGGCACATTATGATTTATGATATTATTAATATTATTGGCTTTGACTAATTCCATTTACTACAAAGTGACTTGATACATGTGTAAACATTTCACATTAGCTGCATTATGCTTTCTCGTTAAAGATATTTGATGTATTTTGTGTTTTCATCAGAGGTCATGCATACATACATACATACCTACATTCATACATACATTCACATACATACATACACATACATACATACATACATACACATGCACATGCACATGCACATGCACATGCACATGCACATGCACATGCAAATACACATAAACATACACATACACATACACATACACATACACATACACATACACATACACATACACATACACATACACATACACATACACATACACATACACATACACATACACATACACATACACATACACATACACATACACATACACATACACATACACATACACATACACATACACATACACATACACATACACATACACATACACATACACATACACATACACATACACATACACATACACATACACATACACATACACATACACATACACATACACATACACATACACATACACATACACATACACATACACATACACATACACATACACATACACATACACATACACATACACATACACATACACATACACATACACATACACATACACATACACATACACATACACATACACATACACATACACATACACATACACATACACATACACATACACATACACATACACATACACATACACATACACATACACATACACATACACATACACATACACATACACATACACATACACATACACATACACATACACATACACATACACATACACATACACATACACATACACATACACATACACATACACATACACATACACATACACATACACATACACATACACATACACATACACATCCACATACACATACACATACACATCCACATACACTTACACATACACATACACATACACATACCCATACACATACGCATACGCATACGCATACACATACACATACACATACACATACCCATACACATACACATACACATACACATACACATACACATACACATACACATACACATACACATACACATACACATACACATACACATACACATACACATACACATACACATACACATACACATACACATACACATACACATACACATACACATACACATACACATACACATACACATACACATACACACACACACTACACATACACATACACATACACATACACATACACATACACATACACATACACATACACATACACATACACATACACATACACATACACATACACATACACATACACATACACATACACATACACATACACATACACATACACATACACATACACATACACATACACATACACATACACATACACATACACATACACATACACATACACATACACATACAGCATACACATACACATACACATACACATACACATACACATACACATACACATACACATACACATACACATACCTACACATACACATACACCTACACATACACATACACATACACATACACATACACATACACATACACATACACATACACATACACATACACATACACATACACATACACAACACATACACATACACATACACATACACATACACCATACACATACAACATACACATACACATACACATACACATACACATACACATACACATACACATACACATACCATACACATACACATACACATACACATACACATACACATACACATACACATACACAATACACATACACATACACATACACATACACATACACATACACATACACATACACATAC
>MU260440.1:202500-207757 GCA_020310875.1 Ceratopteris richardii
GGTTTATTGGTATCATTTGGAAGCTCAAGAAGTCTACTAAGCATATCTGGAGTCAAAGGAGGGCAGGTGTGAAGCAGGTCTAGCAGCACCAACTTGATCTTCTGAGTACATCCAACCATCACTCCCAACAGTGGTATCAAAGCTTATAAGGTAATCATGGGTGATGGTTTCCCTTCCTTCATTGACAAATTAGACAGGAACAACTACCAAGCTTGGTCTCTAAGGATGAAGACCTATCTACAAGGAAGGAGCTTGTTTGGATTCATATCAGGAGATGAGGAATTGCCCTCATTCAAAGCAAGAGGCCTACCCACCAAGGAAGGAGCAAGAGAGACTCAATCAATGGTGTGCAAAAGATGCTTTGGCAAGGTCATATCTTCTAAACTCTATTTCTGATTTCCTTCTACCACACATAAGGAATTGCAAAACTTCCCAAGAGACTTGGGAAACCTTGTCAACTTATTTTTCATCAAGCACAAGGGCCAGAAAGAACAGCTATGGATTGAGTTTACAACTCTTAGGAAGCAATCAAAACAATCTGTCTCAGATTTTGTTACCAAAGTCAAGGACATTGCAGACCAACTTGCAAGTGTTGGAGAGGAGATTGAGGAAGAGCAAATAGTCAGACAAGTGATCAATGGACTAAAGGCAGATGACAAGTGGGAGAGCTTTACCACAGTAATGGACTTATACATGGACATCCAAGCACCTGATCTAACAACTCTGATTGGACAACTCTTCACACATGAAAGCAAGATCACAAAGAATGGAGAGCAATCAAAAGGTAACAATCCCTCTGCCTATATACTGATAAGAAGGCTAAAGACAAGAGTAAAAACAAAAAGATTGATGAAGAAGGCTCTACCTCCCAAGCAAACTATGCAGGGAGAGGTAGATCTTCTAAAGGTAGGGGCAGAGGAGGTAAGTCAGGTAGGGGGAGACCCTACAACCAAACTCCATGCAATATTTGTGGCTTGTCTAACCATACCACAGATGAATGCTACGAAAACTACAAGAACCAAAGAGGAAGAGGTTACCAAAGAGGAGGATACTCTCAAGGCAGAGGCAGATTCAACCAATCTCAAAGCTACCATGGCTACAACAATAATTATAACAACAACTACAATCACAATGGCAACTATCAAGGTGGATACAGAAATAGGAAGGATTACAACAATTATGCAGAGAAGCAAGATGATTCCCTATTGATCATGAATATGACATCTAAGTCAGGTATCAATGATGATCACTTATTCTATATTGATTCAGGTTGCTCTAATCATGTAGCTGGAAATGTTGCACTACTTTCTGATTTGGAAGAACCCAAAGGCAAGCATC
The DNA here is from genome assembly GCA_020310875.1 of Ceratopteris richardii. Taxonomy (NCBI): domain Eukaryota; kingdom Viridiplantae; phylum Streptophyta; class Polypodiopsida; order Polypodiales; family Pteridaceae; genus Ceratopteris; species Ceratopteris richardii. Next base: position 203,839 of record MU260440.1, read on the forward strand.
AAGTGCAGACAGGTGATGACACTAAACATTCAGTTGTTAAAGTAGGCAATGTCAAAACTAGTGATGGTAATCAGAATTTATTGAGCAGAGTATTGTATGTTCCAACAATCACCAAGAATCTGATGAGTGTAGGTCAGATTGTGGAAAAAGTTCTACAGGTCAGGTTCACTCAACATGGTGCATATGTGGAGGATCCAAGACATGGATTCAGAAGGATAGCCAAGGGAGAAAAATCAGGTAGATTGTTTACCTTTGAACTTGAAGACACTAAGAGTATTGCTTTGTACAACTATAAGGATCAAACACTATCAGAATTGGAGATTTGGCACAAGAGATTAGGTCACATTGGAGAGAGGACTTAAAGCAAATGAGTAGGGATCAATGTGTGCTTGGGATACCTAATGTATCCAAGCAACACATGATATACAAGTGTGGGGCTTGTCCAATTTGGTAAGTCACACAGATTGCCCTATACCAAGAAAGGGTTTATGCATGAAGACTATCTGGAATTGGTGCATACAGATGTTTGGGGACCTAGCAAGGAGCCATCCATATCTGGATCAAGGTACTACGTGTCCTTCATTGATGACTATAGCAGGTGGACTGTCTTATATTTCATGAAACATAAAGATGAAGTATTTAATTGTTTCAAAAGGTACCTTGCACTAGTTGAAAATCAAACAGGTAGACATTTGAAGAAGCTAAGGTCAGATGGTGGTGGAGAATACTTCTCCAATGACTTTGAAGATTTCTTGCAGGAAAGAGGCATCAAGAGGGAGATTACTACAAGGTACTCACCTGAACAAAATGGGGTAGCTGAAAGAAGGAATAGAATCATTGTAGAGACAGCTAGGTCTATGCTAAATGAAAAGAAATTGCCAAATTATCTATGGGCAGAGAGTGTATCTACTGCCACATATTTAATTAACAGGTTGCCATCAAAGACACTTGATGGAATGACACCATATGAAGCTTGGCATGGTAAGAGACCATCTCTGGATCATTGCAAAATCTTTGGTTGTGTTGCATATGTGCATATTCCCTCACAGGTAAGGGGAAAGCTAGACCCTAAAGCTGAAAAATGTATCTTCATTGGTTATGATTTGAATCAGAAGGGATACAGGTTCTATAACCCCTCAACAAAGGCTTTAAGGTAAGCAGAGATGTCATCTTTGATGAAAATGATTCATGGTATGAAAATGAGTGCAGGAAAGTTAGCCTACCTTATGATATGGAAGAAGACTTTCCCAAGCTTATCAGAGAAGAACCAATTCAGAAAGAGGACACAAGCTCAGATGATGAAGACACCATCAACATTGAAGAGTTCAAGGCTTGGAAATCCAAAGGGAAGATGAAGATGAAGCAACTAGAAGATAATCCAGAATCCTCAACACAAGCTATGAGGAGATCTCAGAGAGAAAAGAAAAAACCTATTAGGTATGGGTATGATACTTCACTTGTAACAAAGCACTCTGTGTATCTTGCAAAGGATCTCTTGAATGAAGAACCAGGTACATTTGAAGAAGCAATCACTAAACCAGAATGGAAGGAAGCAATGGATGAAGAAATGGAGGCTCTCAAGGAGAGTGACACTTGGGACTTGGTACCCAAGAAGGACTCCATGAAGGTGATAGGATCCAGATGGATCTACAAACTCAAAAGGAATTCAGATGGTACAATAAACAGGTATAAAGCTAGGTTGGTAGCCAAGGGTTTTGCACAAACCCAAGGCATTGATTATGAGGAGACATTTTCTCCTATGGCCAAGATGCCAACTATCAGAGTTATGGTGAGTGTAGCTGCATCCAAGAATTGGAACATGTACCAATTGGATGTGAAGAATGCATTCTTGAACTGGATGGATATCTGAAGAACGTCTACATGTCACAACCACCTGGCTATGAAGATCCCAAGAAGGTAAATCATGTTTGTAAATTGAAGAAGGCTCTGTATGGATTGAAGCAGGCACCTAGAGCATGGAATTACACGTTGACAACCTACCTCCTAGACCAAGGATTTATAATGAGTAAAGCAGATACTTCATTGTTTATCAAAAGAAACAATTCAGAGGTAATATATTTGTGTGTCTATGTTGATGACATCATTATTACAGGAAATGATGTTCAGGGAATAAGACACATCAAAGGGCAAATGATGAAGGAATTCAAGATCAATGATCTTGGATTATTGAAGTACATTCCTAGGACTTGAACTGGTCTATACAAATTCAGGTATTTTATTACTCAGAAGAAGTACATTCAGGACATGGTCAAGAAGTTTAATTTACAGGAAGCTAAAGTCTCAAGCACTCCTATGGAGGTCAACCACAAACTCAGTGCTCATGAAGGGGAAGAACTCCAAGATATTACAGGTTACCAAAGTATGGTAGGTAGTCTAAATTATGCTACCTTAACCAGGATTGATATATCATATGGTGTTAGTGTACTTAGCCAATTTATGCACAAACCAAGAGTACCTCATTTGGAGGCAGCAAAGAAGATAGTAAAGTACCTAAAGGGAACACAAAATCATGGTTTGTAATTTCCCTATTCATCAGACATTGATATTAAGGTATATTCAGATTCAGATTGGGCAGGTTGCAAGGATGACAGGAGAAGCACATCTGGTTACATATGTTTTGCAGGTGATAAACCAATTTCTTGGTCATCCAAGAAACAACCCACAGTAGCTTTATCATCTACTGAGGCAGAGTATAGAGGGCTAGCAAATGCCACTCAAGAAGCCATATGGTTGAAGCTTTTATATTCAGAATTGGGCCTATACACAAGGCCACCAATTATATTTGGTGATAACACAAGTTCTCTTCACCTAGCAGCTAATCCAATTTATCATGCTAGGACAAAACACATAGAGGTTCACTACCACTATGTGAGGGAGAAGTTACTTAGCAAAGATATTCAATTGTCATATGTGTCTACTAATATGCAATGTGCAGATTTGCTTACTAAGGCTCTGGATGGAAGCAAGCTATGCAGATTTAAATCCATGATTGGATTGCAGGAAGTAATTGAAGAATAGAGATGAAGACTTGAGCCAAAGTGTTTGGCTTGAGGGGGAGCTGTTGGTGTAATTCAAGCCTTAAACACTTGGCTTGGATATCAACCTTGAAGACTCAACATAAAGCTGAATCTTGGAAGCCTAGCTTGGGTTAATTCATGAGGATATCACTTGAAGAATGAACCATAGGAACCTAGTCTTATTGATCTTACCATTTATCTCATGTAAAAGTCTATATGACTTTAATCACTCTTGTAATCACACCTACTTGAGAAATTCGTGGAAAAGTAGATGAATGATTGAGAGAATATCTCATTCACTTTTAGGTACAAGATTCTAGGAGATTTGAATTAGAATTCAAAGTTCAAATCCTCACTCAAACTATATATATGTGAAGGAAAAAAGTCGCGGGTATGTGTCACTCTTCCCGAGGCATTTCTGAGTGAATCAGTGAGTGTGTATGAGCTATACCATAGCCTACACCTCTGAGTACCATTGGGCATTACATATCATGCCAATGGGAATGTACAATCAATAGATTTAATACATATACTCATATTGATCATCTCTGTTATTCTCTGAGTGTACTCCTCAACTCTGTCAACTTCAACAAGGCATATCTCAAGATCTACTGAATCAAATTGGATGATTCAAAATGCATTGGATTCAGCTCATAACACCTACAAAGTTTCAAGGCCATTGGATCAACCATCACAGAGAAATCTCAGTCGGGGTGCTCACTGGTCTGTGACTGTAAGTCTCCTAAAAAATCGGGGGTACACCTTATTTTGCTAAAGTGATTTCTATGACTGTAGTTTATCATTTCCTTTCATTCCACTTGCAAATGGAAGCTTACTAAGCTAATAGAATATCTCTAGAAGGAATTTTGCTAATTGCAACT
>MU260441.1:17500-22500 GCA_020310875.1 Ceratopteris richardii
CGCCAAAGGAAAGTGTATATATATACAGCAAGATTTGAAGAAGAAAGGAAGAGAGAAGACTCGGGAAGAGACGCGTGAAGATGATGCGTGTGAGATGCGTGTATGAGTGAAGAGAGAGTTAGAAGTTCTCAGAAGACACCATAGATCGCGTATGTGCAGATGAATAACACAAGCCTGAAGTGTCGGGTTTTTCATCTGAGAGAGATAGTAATAAGAAACTACTCACTGTAGGAGAGTTTCTGTAGCTTGAGCAAGAAGAGGTCAAGCTTACTTGTACACATCTTCTCTAATCGAGAACACATGTTCATGTGGATGTCTGCGCGTAATCTTTACTTGTAAAGAATCTGAAGCTATTTCGTGTTACGATAGGAAGTTCCGTTTATCGTTAACTATCACGACTCGTTACTAAACGTGCTTCAGTACCTTCTGTAAATGCATGTTTCGGTGAATAACAGTTTACTCAGTAAACATATTTCAGTAATTTCCTGTCAGTTACAGTTTCTCAAAAAACAAGATTTTTTGGTAGAACAACAAAGTATAACTCGTAGCAGAGTTCGAAGCTTTGTATGAGAGATAGCTCATCTTGTAGCTAGACGTCTCTACTTTAAGCTGGTCACAGTTTCCGGTGAAAAGGAGATGTGCATGCAGTACAAAATCTAACCGAAAAGTAGCACTTCAGAACTATGAAGTTTTTTCTTAAACTTCAGAAGAGTTCATTAAGTGGAGAAAGCTCACAAATCATTTTCTTACTTCTTGTATGTTCACTTGAAATAATTGTAGCCAAGTAGAAGTTCATTTCGGTAAAGTTCCGGTACGATTACGGTCTCTGTCCAGTGACAGTCTGGTGAAGTTCCGGTGGAACCTGTGTCGCAGGATAACACAGTTAAGGCAACGTTAATTAGGCTGAGCTACTGTTGATTACAGAGGTGTTCTAAATCACTCTAGTTTAGCATTCTATTGCGGTGGCGCGGCAATTTCCGCAAGCCTGACAGAGTTCAAGCTTTGTTGCAAAATCCACCTTCAGGGCGAAAGTAATTCCGCACCAGTGGTATTAGAGCTGAAATTTTCGCCGACAATTGGTATCAGAGCAGGTTAGTTTCCCAAGAATTGGTATAAGAGCCTAGAGTATTACCTATCATGGCAGACCACGTCCGAATTGATAAACTGGACAGAGATAATTATCCCGCATGGGTAATGCGCATGGAAGCCTTACTTATGAGTAAGGACGTAATGATGTATGTGACCGGAGAAGAAAAGAAGCCGACCTTTGAAGATGATAGCCAACCAGAAAAGGAAGAGATAGAAGCTTTGAAGCTGTGGCAAAAGAAAGATGCAACGGCAAGAGCCTACATCTACAACACTGTTTCAGATCATCTGCTACCGCACATTAGAGGTCTGGACAAAGCGGAGGACATATGGAGTGCATTGGAAGATCATTTCCAAAATACTACGAAAGCCAGGAAGGCTAGCTTATGGTCCGAATTTACTACATTCAAAAAGAAGTCGAGTCAAAGCATAAGTGACTACGTCACTAAAATGAAGGATCTAGCAGATAGTCTTGGATCCATAAATGAAGAAGTCGAAGATCATAGATTGATAGCGCAAGTGCTCACAGGGTTGAGAGGAGATGAAAGGTGGAAACCTTTCATACTATCAACTGAACTCTCCTTAAATCATTTTGTGCTAGATTTAAATCAGTTGCTTGGTTTGATGCTCACATATGAGCAAGACCTGAAAGGAGATGCAGATAAAGGACAGAGCTCTGCAATGTACATGAAGAACAAGAAGAAAGACAAAGGTAAGTCAAAAGACGAAGAAGAGTCGAGCTCTCAGGCCTATTACGCAACAGGTAAAGGCACTGGCAGAGGAAGAGCAAGAGGAAGAAGTAGTCAGAATATTAACAAGAAAGTCTGCTGGATTTGCGGACTAAGTAATCATCTGGCGCATGACTGTTGGCACAACCAACAGGGATCAAATCAAAGCCAGAACAATAGCAGAGGCAGAAGCGGAAGATATCAAAGTAACTTCCAAAGAGGAAGACAAAATCAAAGAGGAGGCTATGGTAGAGGTAGAACAAGAAGTTGGGGACAAAATCAATCCTACAACACCACCTACAACAACTATGCAAATGACACGAAGAATGAAAGTCATACATCGTTGATGATGAACTCTATCAGCACATCAGAAAATGACCTAAAGGTATTCTACATTGACTCTGGATGCTCTAATCACTTGTCAGGAAACATAGAACTGATGTCAGAATTGGAAAAAGGAAGTGCGAGTCACACTGTTCAAACAGGTGACAATACGAGACATAGTGTACACTCAATTGGAAAAGTGAAATGCAAAAGTGGAGCAGATTTGCTAACTAATGTTTTGTATGTTCCAACAATACCGAAAAAATTGATTAGCGTGGGACAAATAGTTGAGAAAGGTTTTCAGGTCAGATTTACAAACAAAGGAGTATTTGTAGAAGATCCCAAGAACGGATATTATCAGATCGTCTCTGGTAAGAAAGAAGGGAGACTCTTTACGTTAAGAGTACAAGGGAACATTGGTCAAGCGCTGCTCACACATGATGAAAAGGTAATTACAGGACTTGATCTCTGGCACAAGAGATTAGGTCATTTTCACGAAAAAGGAATCAAAGCTATGATAGCGAATCAGTCTGTACTGGGATTACCGAACGTAGAGAACCAACATATGATTCACAAATGCGAAGCCTGTCATATGGGAAAAGCCCACAGGTTACCTTTCCAGAAGAAAGGATTCAAACATGACAGTGTGCTGGAACTCATACATACAGATGTATGGGGACCAACGAAAGAAGGATCAATCAGCGGATCAAGGTACTATGTTTTATTCATTGATGATGCAACAAGGTGGATAACTCTTTATGTTTTGAAAGAGAAATCAGAAGTATTTGGAGCTTTCAGGCATTTTCATGCATATGCTGAAAGACTCACCGGACGAAAACTTAAAAGACTGAGGTCTGATGGAGGGGGAGAATACTTCTCCTGAGAATTCAATGACTATCTTTGGAATGCAGGTATTAAGAGAGAAATAACCTGTAGGTATACACCACAACAGAATGGTGTAGCAGAAAGGAGAAACCGAACTCTAGTCAAGTTTGCACGAGCTATGCTAAAAGAAAAAAATTGCCCAGATTATCTTTGGGCTGAAGCCGTGAACACAGCGACATACTTGGTAAACAGATTACCATGTACAGCCTTAGAAGGAATGACCCCTTATGAAGCTTGGTGGGGAAAGAAGCCAACACTTGATCACTGCAAAGTGTTTGGATCAGTAGCGTATGCTTATGTACCGTCTCAACTCAGACATAAGCTTGAACCGAAAGCAGAGAAATATGTATTTGTCGGATATGATGAAAAGCAGATGGGTTACAGGTTATGGAGTCCTCTAACCAAACATTTTACTGTTTCCAGAGATGTAACATTTGATGAACAAAAAAGCTGGTATGCAGATCAGAGTCATACAGCTGAAGAATTTGAAGAAGAGATAAAAAGAAGAGAGAAAGGAAAATCAATTGTACAGGTAAACAAAGATGAAGAGGCAAATACGTCTAGGTCCGGATTTGGTATAAGGAACGAAGATGAAGACGGGTACTCAGACACACACGAAGAATATGAGCTAAGAAGGTCAAACTGAGTAAGAAGACAACCGGAAAGATACTCGTATGATACATCGTATATAACTCAACAAGATTATGCATATATGGTTAAAGAAGAGGATGAGCCTCAGAGCTATGACGAAGCCAAAGGCAAGAAGCAATGGCAAGAAGCAATGAAAGAAGAACTCACCGCACTGGAAGAAAACAAGACATGGGAGCTTGTTCCTAAACCGAACGGTAAGAAAGTAATTGGAAATAAATGGGTGTTCAAAATAAAGAAACTTGCAGATGGAAGGATAGCCAGACATAAAGCGAGACTGGTTATCAAGGGCTATGCTCAGACGCATGGCATAGACTATGACGAAACGTTCAGCCCGGTGGCAAAGATGTCAACCATAAGAACAGTGATTGCTATAGCAGCATCAAAAGGATGGAAGCTAAGTCAGCTAGATATAAAGAATGCATTCCTGAATGGATATATATCAGATGAAGTTTATATGGAACAACCGAAGGGTTTATAAGCTCCAGATACCCAAATTTTGTTTGCAGGTTAAGAAAAGCACTTTATGGACTAAAGCAAGCCCCAAGAGCTTGGAACTACAGACTTGTGAAATATCTCAATGAACTTGGATACCAAAGTTCGAAGGCAGATGCAAGTCTACTCATCAAAAGGACAGAAGAAGGAATGATTTACATTTGTATCTATGTAGATGACATAATAATTACAGGTACCTCAGATGCAGGAATCACAGAGGTAAAGAAACTGCTAGAAAAGGAATTCAAGATCAGTGACCTGGGAAAGTTATCATACTTTCTAGGTATGGAAATCACATATACAGATCATGGTGTATATGTCACACAAGAAAGGTATCTCCTGAACTTACTGAAGAAGTTCAATATGGAAAATTGCAGAGAAGCTTCAACACCGCTTGAAGTAAACCATAAACTTAGTAAATATGATGGAACAGAGTTTAAAGATATGAAGAAGTATCAATCGTTAGTAGGAAGCTTAATATATGCTACGCTAACAAGACCGGATCTCAGTTTTCCGGTGGGAGTTCTCTCACAGTTTATGCATTGTCCGACAGAGCAACATTGGGTTGCAGGACAAAGAGTTCTCATATATATCAAAAGAACTATAAAGGAAGGATTATATTATCCTTTTACGTCAGATATAAAGCTCAGAGCATATAGTGACTCAGATTGGGCAGGAAGTCAAGATGACCGAAGATCAACGCACGGGTATATGATATACCTAGGAGATAAGCTGGTAAGCTGGTGTTCGAAGAAGCAACACACAGTAGCCTTATCATCAACAGAAGCAGAATACAAAGGACTGGTAGAAGCAGCGAAAGAAGTAATATGGATG
>MU260441.1:30000-32500 GCA_020310875.1 Ceratopteris richardii
AATCCCTCTGCCCTATATACAGATAAGAAGTCTAAAGACAAGGGTAAAAGTAAGAAAGTTGATGAAGAAGGATCCACCTCCCAAGCAAACTATGCAGGGAGAGGTAGATCATCTAGAGGTAGGGGCAGAGGAGGTAAGTCAGGTAGGGGGAGACCCTATAATCAATCTCCATGCAATATTTGTGGCTTGTCTAACCATACTACAGATGAATGCTACAAAAACTACAAGAACCAAAGAGGAAGAGGTCACCAAAGAGGAGGATACTCCCAAGGCAGAGGCAGATTCAATCAATCTCAAGGCTACCATGGTTACAACAATAGTTACAACAATAACTACAACAATAGCTACAATCACAATGGCAATTATCAAGGAGGATACAGGAACAGAAAGGATTACAACAATTATGCAGAGGATCAAGATGATTCCTTGTTGATTATGAACATGACATCTAAATCAGGTATCAATGATGATCATTTGTTCTATATTGACTCAGGTTGTTCTAATCATGTAGCTGGGAATGTTGCCTTACTCTCTGATTTGGAAGAACCTAAAGGCAAGCACCAAGTGCAGACAGGTGATGACACTAAACATTCAGTGGTTAAAGTAGGTAATGTCAAAACAAGTGATGGTAATCAGAATTTGCTAAGCAGAGTATTGTATGTTCCAACAATCACCAAGAATCTGATGAGTGTAGGTCAGATTGTTGAAAAAGGTCTGCAGGTCAGGTTCACTCAACATGGTGCATATGTGGAGGATCCAAGACATGGATTCAGAAGGATAGCCAAGGGAGAGAAATCAGGTAGATTATTTACTTTTGAACTTGAGGATACTAAGAACATTGCCTTGTACAACTATAAGGACCAAACCCTATCAGAATTAGAGATGTGGCACAAGAGATTGGGTCACATTGGAGAGAGGACAATAAAGCAAATGAGCAGAGATCAATGTGTGCTTGGGATACCTAATGTATCCAAGCAACACATGATATACAAGTGTGGGGCTTGTCAATTTGGTAAATCACACAGATTGCCATATACCAAAAAGGGTTTTATGCATGAAGACTACTTGGAATTGGTGCATACAGATGTTTGGGGACCAAGCAAGGAGCCATCCATATCTGGATCAAGGTACTATGTATCTTTTATAGATGATTATAGCAGATGGACTGTCTTGTACTTCATGAAACATAAAGATGAAGTATTTAATTGTTTCAAAAGGTATCTTGCATTAGTTGAGAATCAAACAGGTAGACATTTGAAGAGGCTAAGGTCTGATGGTGGTGGAGAATACTTCTCCAATGACTTTGAAGACTTCTTGCAGGAAAGAGGCATCAAGAGGGAGATTACCACAAGGTACTCACCTGAACAAAATGGGGTAGCTGAAAGAAGGAATAGACTCATTGTGGAGACAGCTAGGTCTATGCTTAATGAGAAAAAATTACCAAATTATCTTTGGGCAGAGAGTGTATCTACTGCCACATACTTAATCAACAGGTTGCCATCAAAGACTCTTGATGGAATGACACCCTATGAGGCTTGGCATGGTAAGAGACCATCTCTGGATCATTGCAAGATCTTTGGGTGTGTTGCATATGTGCATATTCCCTCACAGGTAAGGGGAAAGCTAGACCCTAAGGCTGAAAAGTGTATCTTTATTGGTTATGATTTGAATCAGAAAGGATACAGGTTCTATAACCCCTCAAACAAAGGCTTCAAGGTAAGCAGAGATGTCATCTTTGATGAAAATGATTCATGGTATGATAATGAGTGCAGGAAAGTTAGCCTACCTTATGATATGGAAGAAGACTTTCTAAAGCTTGTCAGGCAAGAACCAACTCAGAATGAGGACACAAGCTCAGATGATGAAGACACCATCAACATTGAAGAATTCAAAGCTTGGAAATCCAAAGGGAAGATGAAGATGAAGCAACTTGAAGACAATCCAGAATCCTCAACTCAAGCTATGAGGAGATCTTCAAGAGAAAAGAAGAAACCTATTAGGTATGGGTATGATACTTCACTTGTAACCAAGCACTCTGTATATCTTGCAAAGGATATCTTAAGTGAAGAACCAGGTACATTTGAGGAAGCTATTACTAAACCAGAATGGAAGGAAGCAATGGATGAAGAAATGGAGGCTCTCAAGGAGAGTGATACTTGGGACTTGGTACCCAAGAAGGACTCCATGAAGGTGATAGGATCCAGATGGATCTACAAACTCAAAAGGAACTCAGATGGTACAATAAACAGGTACAAAGCTAGGTTGGTAGCCAAGGGTTTTGCACAAACCCAAGGCATTGATTATGAGGAGACATTTTCTCCTGTGGCAAAGATGCCAACTATCAGAATTATGGTGAGTGTAGCTGCATCCAAGAATTGGAACATGTACCAATTGGATGTAAAGAATGCATTCTTGAATGGATGGATATCTGAAGAGGTCTACATGTCACAACCACCTGGCTATGAGGATCCCAATAAGGTAAATCATGTTTGCAAATTGA
>MU260441.1:47500-62500 GCA_020310875.1 Ceratopteris richardii
TCACTAGTTCCTAAAACAGGCGCATATTTCGAAGTTAATGTTTTGGTCATTTCTCCTAGCACAGTTTAAAGTTTTGCATGAGTGAGGGCTTAATCTTTAAGTTGGAAGATAAGCTACTTATGTCTAGAAGCATTTTGTAAAACGGGTTCTATTCAAGGAGAACCAAGTCTTAAAAGTTACAGGTGTAAAGTCGACTGTTTTGGATAACAGTCTCTGACATAGGTAACTTGTGAAATCAATTTCTCAAGTTATACTTAACCTTTTGAAGTGATTCAACTTGGAGTAGATGCGCAATCTCTAGGAGATGATTCGTACAAAGTTTCATCAAAAACTTTACAGATTTGATAGGTAAATGTGAATGAACAATGCAGCAGACTTTTCTGTGTATCATCTTCTTCACAGATTTGTTAATTTCTGATAAGTTAGCAATTGATCCTCTAAATTAGTAAAGTGTTTGACTTACTCTTGGTATAGAGGTGCTCTAATCACAAGAGTAAGTTGTTCTTTTGGAGATTAATATTCTCCATCAGTGGTATCAGAGCAGGAGACATCAATTTGAAGACAAGGAGGATTCCGACTGCTGCAGATTCAAGAAATTCAACACTTGAAGGACTAAGAAGTGAAAGCTTGGAGTCAAAGCTTGAGGAGAAGACTATTTGACATCAAGAAAGGCAAAAGGAGTTCAATTCGAAGTGAAGGTACATACATTGTTTGTAAAGCTTGAAGTTTCAATACACAGGTGGATACAAGATGGGAGAAAGCTTGCAGATTGATAAGCTAGATAGGGAGAACTATCCAGCATGGTCCATGAGGATGGAAGCACACCTCATGAGCAAAGATCTTATATCATTTATTACAGGAGATGAAGAAAAACCAGAGTTTGCAGATCCAAGTATCCCTACAAGGGAAGAGCTTGCAATGTTGAAGACTTGGATGAGAAAGGATGCTCAAGCAAGGAGTATCATCTACATGGCTGTAAATGATTACCTTCTACCTCACATCAGAGGTTTGGAAAGTGCCACAGATGTTTGGAATGCCTTGGAAGAGCATTTCCAAAATACAACTAAGTCAAGGAAGTCCTCACTATGGGCTGAGTTCACAACCTTCAAGAAGAAGAGCTCACAATCAATTTCAGATTATGTGGCAAGGATGAAAGATATTGCAGATAGTTTGGGAGCAGTGGATGAAGATATTGAAGAAGAAAAGTTGGTAAGACAAATACTTACAGGTTTGAGAGGAGATGAGAAGTGGAAGCCTTTTATATTGTCCATAGAATTGTCACTTGATCACTTTACTCCTGACCTTAATCAATTGCTAGGACACATGCTAACCTTTGAGCAGGATCTTAAAGGAGACAATGATAGAAGTACAAGTCAAGCTATGTACTCTAAGGATAAGAAAAAGAATGGCAAGGGAAAGCAATCAAATGATGATGAAGGGAATTCAAATCAAGCCAACTTCACAAAAGGGAAGACAAACTTCAGAGGTAAAGGAAGAGGAGGTAAGAACAAAGATAATGCTAAAGCTTGTTGGATTTGTGGCAGAACAAATCATTTGGCAAATGATTGTTGGTATAACAATCAAAGTGGAGGATACAACAATCAGAATTATAGTCAAAGAGGTAGAGGAGGCAGAAACCAAAGAGGCAATTTCAGAGGAAGAGGTGGTAGGACATCATATGGTAGGGGAGGTGGAAGAAACTTCCAATCTCAGTCCTACAACAACAATTATTACAATTATGCATCAGATCAGAAGGATGACATGACTCTTATTTTGAATGCAACTCATGAATCAATGGGAGAAGATCAAAGAGTGTTTTATATTGACTCAGGGTGCAGCAACCATCTGAGTGGGAATCTATCCTTGATGACTGATATGGAAGCAAGGGTGAATGGACATACAGTTCAAACAGGTGACAATACCAAACATAAAGTGGAGAGCATTGGATCAGTGAAGACAAAGAGTGGAAGTACACTTTTGAGCAAGGTACTTTATGTTCCTACTATTCCTAAAAATCTGATAAGTGTAGGGCAAATTGTGGAGAAAGGATATGAGGTAAGATTCACAAATGATGGTGTTTATGTACAAGATCCAAATCAGGGATATAGAAACATAATTGCAGGTAAAAAGGAAGGAAGATTGTTCACTCTCAAAGTCCAAGGTAATGTGGGACATGCATTGTTTACCTATGGAGGTCAAAAGGTGTCTGAATTAGACCTATGGCATAAGAGGCTAGGTCATTTCAATGAGAGAGCTATAAAGGAGATGTCAAAGAATCAGGTGGTGCTTGGATTGCCAAATATTGAAGGACAACATATGGTGTACAAGTGTGAAGCTTGTCAATTAGGTAAAGCACATAAGAGTTCTTACAACAAATCAGGGTACAAGTATTCAAATATGCTTGAATTGGTTCATACAGATGTATGGGGTCCCTCAAGGGACTATAGTATAAATGGATCCAGATATTATGTGTTGTTTGTTGATGATGCAACCAGGTGGATTACTTTGTATGTAATCAAGGATAAATCAGAAGTTTTCAAGACATTCAAACATTTTCATGCTTATGCAGAAAGGATCACAGGACAAAAGCTAAAGAGGTTAAGATCAGATGGAGGGGGAGAGTATTTCTCAAAAGAGTTTGATGATTATTTGTGGAATGTAGGTATCAAAAGAGAAGTGACTTGCAGGTACTCCCCTCAACAGAATGGAGTAGCAGAAAGGAGGAATAGGACTCTTGTAGAGTTTGCAAGAGCCATGATGAAGGAAAAGAATTGTCCAAATTACTTATGGGCAGAAGCCATTAACACTGCAACATACCTTGTGAATAGGTTGCCTTGCAAAGCTTTGGATGGAGGAACCCCTTATGAAGCATGGTGGGGTAAGAAGCCTAGTCTTGATCATTGTAAAGTATTTGGATGTATTGCATATGCTTATGTTCCTTCACAATTAAGACATAAGCTAGAACCAAAAGCAGAGAAGTATGTGTTTATTGGATATGATGATAGACAGATGGGTTACAGGTTGTGGAGTCCATCTACAAAGCAATTTCTTGTTACTAAAGATGTGACATTTGATGAGCAAAATGTGTGGTATACAGGATCACCAAATGAGTATACAGGTGTTGAAGAAATTCAAAGAAAAGGAAAGGCAAAGGTAAAAGTTTGTGAAGAAATTGTTGATGAAGTTGACTCTAGATGTAGAGTGCAGGATCATGTAGAAGAAGGGCCAAGATTTGATCCAGAATCAAATGAGGCTGAAACTTCAAGAAGTGCAGAAATCAGAAGATCTACAAGGGAAAGGAAAGAACCTATAAGGTATAGTTATGATACATCTTTCCTAACAACAAAAGATTATGCCTACATTGTGAAAACAGAAGAAGATCCAACTACTTATGGAGAAGCCAAAGGTAAACAGAATTGGGAGAAGGCAATGCAGGAGGAGTATGATGCTCTACTTGAAAATGAAACTTGGGAACTAGTACCAAGACCAAAGAATCAGAAGGTCATTGGATGTAAGTGGGTATATAAAACAAAGAGGTTTGCAGATGGTAAGGTGTCTAGATATAAGGCTAGACTTGTGGTCAAAGGTTATGCCCAAACTTATGGGGTAGATTATGATGAAACCTTTAGTCCTGTTGCTAAGATGTCTACAATTAGGACATTGATTGCTATTGCTGCTTGCAAAGGATGGAAATTATCACAATTGGATGTGAAAAATGCATTTCTAAATGGATACATTGCAGATGAAGTATATATGGAGCAACCAGAAGGCTTCATGGAATCAATTGGATCAGATTATGTGTGTAAGCTCAAAAGAGCTTTATATGGGTTGAAGCAAGCCCCAAGAGCTTGGAATTACAGATTGGTCAAGTTCTTGAATGAATGTGGATTTCAAGCATCAAAGGCAGATAGTAGCTTGTTAGTGAAGGCAAGTGAAAATGGATACATTTACATGTGCATTTATGTTGATGATATTATTGTTACAGGAACAGATGCTCAAGGAATCAATGAACTCAAGAAGCAAATAGAGAAGGAGTTTAAGATAAGTGACTTGGGAAACTTATCTTATTTTCTAGGAATGCAGATTATGTATACTCAACATGGAGTATATGTTTCACAAGAGAGATACTTGAAGAATCTTCTAGTCAAGTTTAACATGGAAGATTGCAAGACCTCAACCACTCCATTGGAGGTAAATCACAAATTAAGCAGGTATGGAGGTGAAGAGTTCAATGATATGAAGAAATATCAGAGTTTGGTAGGTAGTCTAATCTATGCTACCTTGACAAGGCCAGATCTATCATATGCAGTAGGTGTGTTGTCACAATTCATGCATTGTCCAAAGAAGACTCATTGGATTGCAGCTCAAAGGGTACTCAGATATATCAAGGGAACCTTAAGTGAAGGTTTGTATTATGGTTTCACTTCTGACACAAGAATCAAAGTGTTTAGTGATGCAGATTGGGCAGGTGACTCAGATGATAGAAGGTCTACTCATGGATATCTATGTTATGTTGGAGACAAGTTAGTGTCTTGGTGTTCAAAGAAGCAACATACAGTTGCTTTATCATCTACAGAAGCTGAGTATAAGGGAATGGTAGAAGCTGCAAAGGAAGTGATATGGTTGAAGACCTTGATGAAAAGTTTTGAGATTGATCATAGTACTCCAATAATTTTTGGAGACAATATGAGTTCTTTGTATTTGGCAGCTAATCCTGTTTTTCATGCCAGGACTAAGCATATAGAGATTCAGTATCATTTCTTGAGAGAAAAGGTACTAGATAAAGAGATTGAAGTGATGTATACTCCAACAAAAGAACAGGTGGCAGATATGATGACAAAGAGTCTGGATGGACCTAAGTTACAAAGGTTCAAAGACATGGCAAGTATAAAGAAGACAGAGAAAACCTCAATTGATGATTGAGGGGGAGCTGTTGGTGCAGACCAATCACCAATTGAAGGCTTGGAAGACCAAATGATGAAGGAAGAATCAATTCCTAAAGTGTGGAAGAAGATTACATTCAGAGAACAAGAGAAGTGTACACATATGTACATTAGTATAGTCATAGATAACTTAGATCTTTTGTTCAGTAAGAATCATGTACAAATTATCTATAAATACCTTGAGAAAAGTCGGGGCATGTATGAGAGCATATGTGACAATAGTTAGAAGTCAATAATGAGAGAGATAGAAGTTATGAGATAGAGGAAAGTGAATTTGAGTTAGCTCTCATCACTCAGTTGTAATTTTTCTGAGTAAATGGAAAGTTTTGTGCCCGATGTTTCTGCGTGTTCTCCTTCTACAGTAGATCAATTGTGGAATGCTTTTGTACAAGTCTAAGTTGAGAGTTGCTTGACCTCTGTGCAAAGTTTCAGCTTCCAATTGTAATCAGGCTGAGTGAATTGAGTGTAGGAACATTCATATGTGAAGTGTATTCACTAGTTC
Source organism: Ceratopteris richardii (assembly GCA_020310875.1). NCBI lineage: Eukaryota > Viridiplantae > Streptophyta > Polypodiopsida > Polypodiales > Pteridaceae > Ceratopteris > Ceratopteris richardii. The sequence continues at coordinate 52,946 of MU260441.1, forward strand.
CTAAAACAGGCGCATATTTCGAAGTTAATGTTTTGGTCATTTCTCCTAGCACAGTTTAAAGTTTTGCATGAGTGAGGGCTTAATCTTTAAGTTGGAAGATAAGCTACTTATGTCTAGAAGCATTTTGTAAAACGGGTTCTATTCAAGGAGAACCAAGTCTTAAAAGTTACAGGTGTAAAGTCGACTGTTTTGGATAACAGTCTCTGACATAGGTAACTTGTGAAATCAATTTCTCAAGTTATACTTAACCTTTTGAAGTGATTCAACTTGAAGTAGATGCGCAATCTCTAGGAGATGATTCGTACAAAGTTTCATCAAAAACTTTACAGATTTGATAGGTAAATGTGAATGAACAATGCAGCAGACTTTTCTGTGTATCATCTTCTTCACAGATTTGTTAATTTCTGATAAGTTAGCAATTGATCCTCTAAATTAGTAAAGTGTTTGACTTACTCTTGGTATAGAGGTGCTCTAATCACAAGAGTAAGTTGTTCTTTTGGAGATTAATATTCTCCATCACTATCTATCTATCTATCTATCTGTCTGTCTGCCTGTCTATCTGTCTGTCTATCTATCTATCTATCTATCTATCTATCTATCTATCTATCTATCTATCTATCTATCTATCTATCTATCTATCTATCTATGTATCTATGTATCTATGTATCTATGTATCTATGTATCTATGTATCTATGTATCTATGTATCTATCTATCTATCTATCTATCTATCTATCTTTCTTTCTTTCTTTCTTTCTATCTATCTATCTATCTATCTATCTATCTATCTATCTATCTATCTATCTAGCTACCTACCTATCTATCTATCTATATATCTATCTATCTATCTATCTATCTATCTATCTATCTATCTATCTATCTATCTATCTATATTGTTGAAGAATCACTCACTAATTAGACATAAAAGACATGAACACATATGAAGGATGAAGGAAGACGAAGAGAAGTATGAATAAAGCATTCAGAAAATCAAGCCTTAGTGAAGGGACAAATTCACAACTGTAGTATAGTTCATAGAAACTTCCAGAATTACGAGTTTTGAATCTCGAAAAAAATATGTATATAAGTGAGTTTTAATTAGAAGAATGTATGCACAGGAGAGTTGAGATACAGAAGTACATACGTATGTATAGATGAATAAGTAGAACCTGAACTTTGGGGTATTCATCTGTTAGAGAGATGGTAAGGAAGAACTACTCAGCATAGAAGAGTTTTCCATGGCTATGAGCAAAGTGAGGCCAATCCATTTTGTACACATTTTCTTTAATAGAAAACACATGTTTGTGTAGAAGGATTTGAGCACATTCTTCTTGTGTGAAGAAACTAAGTATTTTCATGTTACTGTGAAAGTTAGTTAAAAGTTATAGTGTTCTCAGCGCACATATTACTATACTTTTACAAGTTAGATCTCACAATATAGTGTAAAGTTTCTCATGAATGATATCTTATTTTGAAGCTACTAGTCTCAACTACAAATTGATCAAAAGATTTTTGTGAAAGGGGACATGTACGCACAATACTGTGTCTTACAATAAAGGCATCCAAAAATGATGAAGTTTTTTCTCAAACTTCAGATAGAGTTCATTCATTGAAGGAAGCTCAGGTATTACTTCCTTACTTCATTTACAATCATTTGAAGTAACTACAAACAGAATTGCAGTTGATTCCGATAATATTACAATACAGTTACGGTGACATTCCAGTAACAGTTCGGTGGAGTTCCGGTGAGATTCTGGTGAGTTTAAAACATAGTTTTGAAATATGTAAGTGTCGGAAAGAATATCTAACAGTAAGCAAGAACAAAGTTGTAAAGATTGAAGTAGATCAGATCAAAATTGAAGCCTGAAGAAAAGGTGAAGTCTTCTATAAAGTGAATTTTTCAGATTTCACTAAATACAGTTATAAAGTTTTCAAGTTCAGAAAGGTTGCTAAGCTACTGATGATTATAGAGGTGTTCTAATATCACTTTAGCTTAGTTCTTGTGGCATGGCAAATTCGGCAGTTCATATTTCATCGCGTCAACAAGTGGTATCAGAGCAGAAAGGTCCTCAAGAGTAAACAAAAGTGCAGATATAAGGAAAGCTGAAGAATTCTTCGTTGGAAAGGTGAAAGCTGAAGTGATCAGCAACAAACAACATCAGAAAAGCATTCCGAAGTTATTCTCAAGGGTAAAAGTTTATGAAAGGTAAAATCTATTAATGTTACACTCACAGGTAGTAACAAAAACAAGGAAACCATGGTAGATCATATTTCTATTGACAAATTGGACAAAGATAATTATCCCGCATGGGTAATGAGAATGGAAGCCTTACTTATGAGTAAGGACTTAATGATATATGCCAGACAGGAGAAGAAAAGAAGCCTACTTTTGGAGACGACATTCAACCAAAGAAAGAAGAGTTAGAAGCCTTGAAGCTGTGGCAGAAGAAAGATGCAACGACAAGAGTGTATATCTACAATACCATTACAGATCATTTGTTACCACATATCAGAGGTTTGGAAAAAGCGGAAGATATATGGAGTGCATTGGAAGTTCATTTCCAAAACACTACCAAAGCTAGGAAGGCTAGCTTATGGTCAGAATTTACAACGTTCAATAAAAAGAAAAGTCAAAGCATTAGTGATTATGTCACTAAGATGAAGGACTTGGGAGACAGTCTTGGATCTATTGACGAGGATATTGAAGACAACAGGTTAATAGCACAAGTGCTTGCAAGATTGAGAGGAGATTAAAGGTGGAAACCTTTTGTACTCTCAACTGAACTTTCATTAAATCATTTTGTACCATATTTAAATCAGTTGCTTGGACTAATGCTAACATTTGAGCAAGATTTGAAGACAAATGGAGATAAAGGACATAGTTCTGCTATGTATGCAAAAAATAAGAAGAAAGGTGATAAAGGTAAAGAAAAGGATGAAGAAGAGATAACTACTCAAGCAAATTATGCAAGAGGAAGAGGTAATGTCAGAAGTAAAAGTAGAGGTAATACAAAAGGAAGAGGTAATCAGAATAACATCAAGAATATTTTTTGGATCTGTGGATTAAGAAATCACTTGGCTCATGATTGCTGGCATAATTCTCAAGGATCAAGTCAGAATCAGAATAACAATAGTAGAGGCAGAAGCGGAAGATATCAAAGAGGTAGACAAAGCCAAAGAGGCGGATATGGTAGAGGTGGAGCAAGAAGTTGGGGACAGAATCAGTCTTACAACACTACCTACTACAACTATGAAAATGATACACAGAAAGACAACCATACAATGTTGATGATGAATTCGATAAGTGCATCAGAGAATGAAGATCTAAAGGTATTCTATATTGACTCTGGTTGTTCAAACCATTTTTCAAGAAATATAGAATTGTTATCAGAATTGGAAGGAGGTATTTCAAATCATACAGTACAAAGAGGTGATAACACAAAACATAATGTGCGGTCAATTGGAAAAGTAAAGTGTAAGAATGGAGCTGACCTGCTAACAAATGTTTTGTATGTTCCAACAATCCCAAAGAATCTGATAAGCGTGGGACAGATAATAGAAAAACGTTTTCAAGTCAGGTTTACAAACGAAGGAGTATTTATTGAAGATCCAGAGAATGGATACAATCAAATTGTCTATGGTAAAAGGGAAGGTAGAATTTTTACTCTTAAAGTGCAAGGGAATGTTGGTCAAGCCTTGATCACACATGGTGATGAAGTATTTACAGAATTAGACCTCTGGCGTAAGAGGTTAAGAAACTTTAATGAAAAAGGAATCAAAACTATGGTGGAAAAACAATCCGTAAGAGGATTACCAAATATGAAGAATCAACATATGATTCACAAATGTGAAGCTTGTCAGATGGGAAAAGCACACAGGTTACCATTTCAGAAGAAGGATTACAAACATGATGGTTTGCTAGAACTCATACATACAGATGTATGGGGACCAACAAAAGGACCTATCAGTGGCTCAAGGTATTATGTTCTTTTTATTGATGATGCAACAAGATGGATAACTCTTTATGTTTTGAAAGAGAAATCAGAAGTGTTTGGAGCTTTTAGGCATTTTCATGCATATGTTGAAAGACTTAAAGGACAAAAACTCAAAAGGCTAAGGTCTGATGGAGGAGGAGAATATTTTTCTCAAGAATTCAATGATTATCTGTGGAATGCAGGTATCAAAAGAGAAATAACTTGCAGGTATACACTGCAAAAAAATGGAGTAACAGAAAGGAGAAACCAAACTCTATTTGAGTTTGCGAGAGCTATGTTAAAGGAGAAGAATTGTCCAAATTATCTTTGGGCTGAGGCTATAAATACAGCCACATATCTTGTAAACAGATTACCATGTGTAGCTTTAAATGGGATGACCCCTTTTGAAGCTTGGTGGGGTAAGAAACCAACACTTGATCATTGCAAAGTGTTTGGATCAGTTGCTTATGCTTATGTACCATCACAACTTAGACATAAGCTTGAACCAAAAGCTGAAAAATATGTGTTCATCGGATATGATGAAAAGCAGATGGGTTATAGGTTATGGAATCCTTTAATCAAACAATTTATTGTTTCCAGAGATGTGACATTTGATGAAGGAAAGAGTTGGTATGCAGATAAAGAACATAATGATGAAACATTTGAAGAAGAGGTAAGAAGAAATGAAAAAGGTAAATCACATATGTAGGTGAATGGAGATGAAGATTATATGCAGGCAGGTACATCCAGGATTGGATCAACTATGAGAAATGAAGATGGACCGAGATTTGATGCAGAAGTGTATTCAGATACACATGAAGAGTATGAACAAAGAAGATCAAATAGATTAAGGAAACAACCAACAAGGTATTCCTATGATACTTCTTATTTGACTCAGAAAAATTATGCTTACTTAGTAAAGGAAGATGAAGAACCTCATAATTACGGTGAAGTAAAAGGTAAGGAAAAATGGGAAGAAGCAATGAAGGAAGAGTTCAATGCACTTGAAGAGAACAAGACTTGGGAACCTGTTCCAAAACCAAATGGTAAGAAAGTGATTGGAAATAAGTGGGTTTACAAAGTTAAGAAGCTTGCAGATGGAAGAATAGCCAGATACAAAGCTAGACTGGTAGTCAAAGGTTATGCTCAGACGCATGGCATAGATTATGACGAGACATTCAGTCCAGTGGCAAAGATGTCAACTATAAGGACACTGATTGCTATAGCAACATCAAAAGGATGGAAGCTAAGTCAATTGGATATAAAGAATGCATTTCTAAATGGATATATTGTGAAGAGATGGATAGGTATGTGCTTGAAGATGAAGAGGTGTTGCAAAATCCTTAATCTACACCAGCCAAATGAACTCCAGGAGTATATGGTGGGTCCTTTTGGCTTGCCCATGGATGTATTAGACACCCTATGTACCTTGGAAGATCACTCTCAAAAAGATAGATCAAAACAGATAAGTTGGAGTTAGCTCAGAGGTGAAAACTTGCTATTCTTGGTTCATACACCTGTCCAGTGTTTTACATAATTCTCTGAGCACAGCAGCAATTAGTTTAATTCCTCTTGGGGAAGTCTAGGTAGCTTAAAGAGCTAACCTTCAAGAGTAATCTCATCAAAAATAATAAACCACACACTGAGAATGAGTTTTAACAAGTGATGACATCATCCCGATTTTCACGGGCTGCTACAGTTTGAGACCAGTGAGCAGCAAAATCAACATAACTCAAAATGTAGGAATTTAATGAATATGAAAATTTGTATGGTTATACTAGACAGTAAGCTGAATCCAAAAAGCTTTAAATCATTGAATTTTGATGAGTAACCACTGAGAAATGGCTCTGACAAGGTGAGTGAAAAAGTCGGGTACCTGACAGAGAAGTGAAGATGAACAGACCCTATTGACTTCAAATGAACATAACTGAAGATTGCAACATCCAAATGACATGAGAATTTGTGATCATATAGTAGACTTATAGAGCTAACTTTACCAAGTTAAATCACTGAAAATGATGCACCAAGCTCAGAGAAAACATCTCTGCAAGCTGACTGAGAAAACTGAGAGTAATGACAGTGAGTAGTACACTTCACAAGAACATGGAAAGATGAACTCAAATAATCATGAAAATGAAATTATATTGCTTGTACAATATAATGACTTACTGATACATATGTGTGCCTTGTAATCACACCTTGATATGGCATAAATCTCAGCTCTTGGAGGTCTTCACACAGGTCTCTCTAACCATGACTAAAACTGCCATCTATTTATAGTTGAGTTTAGGAGGCTAACTTCCCTCAATCACTCTCCAATCAATCAATGATTGATTTGATTCTCTACCTACCACAAATCACGAATTCGTGGCTCCTCTTTCCATTCTTGATCAAGTGGACTCAACCACTTAAGATTCTCTTACTTTTACATTAAGTAAACTCTTCAAAAGTTACAAGAGGTAGTTCACAAGTGAAGTTTACATAGTCTTCATTTTAAGGCTTTTTCTATGACTTTGTGGGACTCAAGCCAATACTTAGGCTTGTCATAGACTTGCTCCAACATATATATCAGATGAATTCTACATGGAACAACCGGAAGGGTTTGTAAGTTCCAGTTACCCAAATCATGTTTGCAGATTAAGAAGAGCACTCTATGGATTAAAGCAAGCTCCAAGAGCTTGGAATTACAGACTTGTAAAGTATCTCAATGATCTTGGATACCAAAGTTCAAAGGCAGATGCAAGTCTACTCATTAAGATAACAGATGAAGGTATGATCTACATTTGTATTTATGTAGATGACATTATAATCACACGTACCTTAGATGAAGGAATCAAGGATTTAAAGAGATTGCTTGAAAAAGAGTCAAGATCAGTGATCTAGGAAAGTTATCATACTTTCTTGGAATGGAAGTTACATATAGAGATCATGGTATATATGTTTCGCAAGAAAGGTATCTTCTCAACTTACTGAAGAAGTTTAACATGGAGAATTGCAGAGAAGTCTCAACACCACTTGAGGCCAATCATAAACTCAGCAAATATGATGGTGCAAAGTTTAAAGATATGAGGAAGTATCAATCTTTAGTGGGAAGCTTGATTTATGCTACGCTAACAAGACCTGATCTTAGTTATGCAGTAGGAGTTCTCTCACAGTTTATGCATTGTCCGTTGGGTCAACATTGGGTTGCAAGACAAAGAGTTCTTAGATATATCAAAAGAACCATAAAGGAAGGATTATATTATCCTTTTACATCAGATATAAAGCTGAGAGCATACAGTGACTCAGACTGGGCCGGAAGTCAAGATGATAGAAGGTCAACACATGGGTATATGATATACCTAGGAGATAAGCTTGTCAGCTGGTGTTCAAAGAAGCGGCATATAGTGGCTTTATCGTCAATTGAAGCTGAATATAAAAGACTTGTGGAAGCAGCTAAAGAAGTGATATGGATGCACACCTTGTTCAAAAGCTTGGGGATTGATCAAGGTATACCTATCATACATGGAGATAATATGAGTTCGTTGTATCTTGCACCAAATATAGTATTTCATGCAAGAACAAAGCACATAGAAATTCAATATCATTTCCTGAGGGAAAAGGTAATGGAGAAGGAGATTGAAATAGTATACACTCCTACAAAAGATCAGATTGCAAATATTATGACAAAGAGCTTGGATGGAGTAAAGACAAGCAGATTCAAAGAAATGGCAGGAATAAAAGAAAAGAAGAATATATGAAAGATCAGAGGATGCTAATTAGTGATTGAGGGGGAGCTGTTGAAGAATCACTCACTAATTAGACATAAAAGACATGAAGACATATGAAGGATGAAGGAAGATGAAGAGAAGCAGGAATAGAGCATTCAGAAAATCAAGCCTTAGTGAAGGGACAAATTCACAATTGTAATATAGTTCGTAGAAACTTCCAAAATTACGAGTTTTGAATCTCGAAACAAATATGTGTAAAAGTGAGTTTTAAATAGAAGAATGTATGCACAAGAGAGTTGAGATACAGAAGTACGTATGTATGTATAGATGAATAAGTAGAACCTGAACTGTCGGGTATTCATCTGTAAGAGAGATGGTAAGGAAGAACTACTCAGCATAGGAGAGTTTTCCATGGCTATGAGCAAAGTGAGGCCAAGCCATTTTGTACACATCTTGTTTGTGTAGAAGGATTTGAGCGCATTCTTCTTGTGTAAAGAAATCTAAGTATTTTCATGTTACTGTGAAAGTTAGTTAATAGTTACAATTTTCTCAACGCACATTTTATTGTACTTCTACAAGTTAGATCTCACAATATACTATAAAGTTTTTCATGAGTGATAGCTTATTTTGAAGTACTAGTCTCAACTACAAATTGATCAAAAGAGTTTTCTGAAACGGGACATGTACGCACAGTACTCTGTCTGACAATAAAGGCATCCAAAACTAATGAAGTTTTTTCTCAAACTTCAGATAGAGTTCATTCATTGAAGGAAGCTCAGGTATTACTTCCTTACTTCATTTATAATCATTTGAAGTAACTACAAATAGAATTGCAGTTGATTCCGGTAATATTACGGTACAATTATGATGACATTCCACTAATAGTCCGGTGGAGTTCCGGTAAGATTCCGATGAGTTTAAAACATAATTTTGACACATCTAAGTGGCCGAAAGGATATCTAACAGTAAGCAAGCACAGAATTGTAAAGATTGATGTAGATCCTATCAAAATTGAAGTCTGAAGAAAAGGTGAAGTTTTCTATAAAGTGAATTTTTCAGATTTCACTAAATACAGTTATAAAGTTTTCAAGTTCAGAAAGGTTGCTAAGCTACTAATGATTATAGAGGTGTTCTAATATCACTTTAGCTTAGTTCTGATGGGGTGGCGAATTCCTCAGTTCATATTTCATCACGTCAACATATCTATCTATCTTCTATCTATCTATCTATCTATCTATCTATCTATCTATCTATCTATCTATCTATCTATCTATCTATCTATCTATCTATCTATCTATCTATCTATCTATCTATCTATCTATCTATCTATCTATCTATCTATCTATCTATCTATCTATCTATCTATCTATCTATCTATCTATCTATCTATCTATCTATCTATCTATCTATCTATCTATCTATCTATCTATCTATCTATCTATCTATCTATCTATCTATCTATCTATCTATCTATCTATCTATCTATCTATCTATCTATCTATCTATCTATCTATCTATCTATCTATCTATCTATCTATCTATCTATCTATCTATCTATCTATCTATCTATCTATCTATCTATCTATCTATCTATCTATCTATCTACCTACCTAGCTATCTATCTGATCTATCTATCTAGCTATCTATCTAGCTGTCTATCTATCTATCTATCTGTCTATCTATCGATCTATCTATCTATCTATGTGTCTATCTGTCTATGTGTCTATGTGTCTATGTGTCTATGTGTCTATGTGTCTATGTGTCTATGTGTCTATGTGTCTATGTGTCTATGTGTCTATGTGTCTATGTGTCTATGTGTCTATATGTCTATCTGTGTATCTATTTATCGGTCTATCTGTCTATCTATCTATC
>MU260441.1:70000-72500 GCA_020310875.1 Ceratopteris richardii
ATCTGGCCTTGTCAAGGTACCATAGATTAAACTACCTACCAAACTCTGATATTTCTTCATGTCATTGAATTCTTCACCTCCATACCTGCTTAATTTATGATTTACCTCCAATGGTGTAGTTGAGGTCTTGCAATCTTCCATGTTAAACTTGACTAGAAGATTCTTCAAATATCTCTCTTGTGAAACATATACTCCATGTTGAGTATACACAATCTGCATTCCTAGAAAATAAGATAAGTTTCCCAAATCACTTATCTTAAACTCCTTCTCTATTTGTCTTTTGAGTTCATTGATTCCTTGAGCATCTGTTCCTGTAACAATAATATCATCAACATAAATGCACATATAAATGTATCCATTTTCACTTGCCTTCACTAGCAAGCTACTATCTGCCTTTGATGCTTGAAATCCACATTCATTCAAGAACTTGACCAATCTGTAATTCCAAGCTCTTGGGGCTTGCTTCAACCCATATAAAGATCTCTTGAGCTTACACACATAATCTGATCCAATTGATTCCATGAAGCCTTCTGGTTGCTCCATATATACTTCATCTGCAATGTATCCATTTAAAAATGCATTTTTCACATCCAATTGTGATAATTTCCATCCCTTGCAAACAGCAATAGCAATCAATGTCCTAATTGTAGACATCTTAGCAACAGGACTAAAGGTTTCATCATAATCTACCCCATAAGTTTGGGCATAACCTTTGACCACAAGTCTAGCCTTATATCTAGACACTTTACCATCTGCAAACCTCTTTGTTTTATATACCCACTTGCATCCAATGACCTTCTGATTCTTTGGTCTTGGTACTAATTCCCAAGTTTCATTTTCAAGTAGAGCATCATACTCTTCCTGCATTGCCTTCTCCCAATTCTGTTTACCTTTGGCTTCTTCATAAGTAGTTGGATCTTCTTCTGTTTTCACAATGTAGGCATAATCTTTTGTTGTTAGGAAAGATGTATCATAACTATACCTTATAGGTTCTTTCCTTTCCCTTGTAGATCTTCTGATTTCTGCACTTCTCGAAGTTTCAGCCTCATTTGATTCTGGATCAAATCTTGGCCCTTCTTCTACATGATCCTGCACTCTACTTCTAGCGTCAACTTCATCAACAATTTCTTCACACACTTTTACTTTTGCCTTTCCTTTCCTTTGTATTTCTTCAACACCTGTAAAATCATTTGGTGATCCTACATACCATGTATTTTGCTCATCAAATGTCACATCTTTGGTAACAAGAAATTGCTTTGTGGATGGATTCCACAACCTGTAACCCATCTGTCTATCATCATATCCAAAAAACACATACTTCTCTGCTTTTGGTTCTAGCTTATGTCTTAATTGTGAAGGAACATAAGCATATGCAATACATCCAAATACCTTACAATGATCAAGGGTAGGTTTCTTACCCCACCATGCTTCATAAGGGGTTCCTCCATCCAAAGCTTTGCAAGGCAACCTATTCACAAGATATGTTGCAGTGTTAATGGCTTCTGCCCATAAGTAATTTGGACAATTCTTTTCCTTCATCATGGATCTTGCAAACTCTACAAGAGTCCTATTCCTCCTTTCTGCTACTCCATTCTGTTGAGGGGAGTACCTGCAAGTTACTTCTCTTTTGATACCTGCATTCCACAAATAATCATCAAACTCTTTAGAGAAATACTCTCCCCCTCCATCTGATCTTAACCTCTTAAGCTTTTGCCCTGTGATCCTTTCTGCATAGGCATGAAAATGTTTGAATGTCTTGAAAACTTCTGATTTATCCTTGATTACATACAAAGTAATCCACCTGGTTGCATCATCAACAAACAACACATAATATCTGGATCCATTTATGCTATAGTCCCTTGAGGGACCCCATACATCTGTATGAACCAATTCAAGCATATTTGAATGCTTGTACCCTGATTTGTTATAAGAACTCTTATGTGCTTTACCTAATTGACAAGCTTCACACTTGTACACCATATGTTGCCCTTCAATATTTGGCAATCCAAGCACCACCTGATTCTTCGACATTTCCTTTATAGCTCTCTCATTGAAATGACCTAGCCTTTTATGCAATAGGTCTAATTCAGATACCTTTTGACTTCCATAGGTAAATAATGCATGTCCCACATTACCTTGGACTTTGAGAGTGAACAATCTTCCTTCCTTTTTACCTGCAATTATGTTTCTATATCCCTGATTTGGATCTTGTACATAAACACCATCATTTGTGAATCTTACCTCATATCCTTTCTCCACAATTTGCCCTACACTTATCAAATTTTTAGGAATAGTAGGAACATAAAGTACCTTGCTCAGAAGTGTACTTCCACTCTTTGTCTTCACTGATCCAATGCTCTCCACTTTATGTTTGGTATTGTCACCTGTTTGAACTGTATGTCCATTCACCCTTGCTTCCATATCAGTCATCAAAGATAGATTCCCACTCAGATGGTTGCTACACCCTGAGTCAATATAAAACACTCTTTGATCTTCTCCC